>RJWJ010000463.1:0-231939 GCA_004363605.1 Indri indri | reverse complement strand
TACAGGCATGCGCCACCATGCCCGGCTAATTTTTTCTATATATTTTTAGCTGTCCAATTAATTTTCTTTCTATTTTTGGTAGAGATGGGGTCTCGCTCTTGCTCAGGCTGGTCTCGAACTCCTGAGCTCAGAACGATCCGCCCACCTCGGCCTCCCAGAGTGCTAGGATTACAGGCTTGAGCCACCGCGCCCGGCCTCTAATTTTTATTCTTTATTTTCTTCTGCTTGCTTTACACTTAAATTGCTCATCTTTCTCTGGTTTGCTATGATGGGGGCACAGGTTATTAAATTTTAGATGTTTCTTTTTTTCTATCACAGGTTTTTTATGACAAAATTTTCCTGTAAGCACAGTTTTCTCTGCATCCCACAAACTTTAAGTTGTATTCTCATTGATTATAAATTTTGCTTTAGAAGTATGTTTTTAAATCTCCAAACGTTTGAGGATTTTCCAACTATCTTTCTGTTACTGATTTATATTCCAATTCTACTGTGGTCTGAGAATATACTTTGCATGATTTATATTCTTTTGCATTGATTAAGGTGTATTTTTTAAGATGAAGCATGTGGTTTATCTTGGCGAATGTCCCATGTGAGTTTCAGTTTCCATGTGAGTTTCAGAAGAATGTGCACTCTACTGTTGTTGGATGGAGTAGTGTATAAAGGTCAATTAAATCAAGCTGATTAACAAAACTGTTCAGGTCAACTATATACTGGTTGATATTCTGTCTACTAAATCTACCCATTACTGAAAGAGAGTATTCAAATCTTCATATAGAACACTGGACTTGTCTGTTTCTCCTTTCAATTCTATCAGCTTTTGCTTCGCATATTTTGACACTCTGTTGTCTAAGTGCATATGTGTTTAGAATTATTCTGTTTTTTTAGAGAATATATCTTTATCATTGTGTAATGCCCCTCTTTGTATGTGGTAATTTTTCTTATTCTGAAGTCTGCATTATATGAGATTATTACAGCTATTCCCGCTATCCAGAGTTTTTTTTCTGATTGGTGTTAGCATGGTGTTATCTTGCTCCACCCCTTTTACTCTTGATTTATCTGTGTCCTTATATTTAAATTGGGTTTCTTATAGATGACATGTAGTTGGGTCTTTAAAATCCACTCTGGCAAGCTCTGTCTTTTAATTGGTGCTTGTAGACCATTCTCTAAATTTAAGTAGTGAATACTCGCCTTCAAGTAAAGGACTGAGTTACTCCTACTACGTTTGTAACTGTTTTTTATCCCCTGCATTTGTTCTTTGTTCCTTGTCCCTACCCCAATTTTTTCTGCTCTTTCTGGTTTATCTGAGAATTTCATAATTCTATTTTCTCTCCTCTTAGCCTATCGATTATATCTTTTTTTTTTTTAAAAAAAAAAAAAAGGTTGTCCTGGAGTCGGAAATATACATTTTTAACAAATCTCAAACAACGTTACACCACTCCACGTGCAGTTCGGGTACCTTGTAGTAGAGGATTTGTCCTCTCCCTTTCTTTACGTAGATCCATGTTTCTGACCTGTGCGATTTCCCTTCTTCCCAAAGAACGTCTTTGAACATCTCCTGCAGGCAGTTCTGCTGTCCGTGAGTTCCTTCCTTTTTCAAATTTGCCTGAGAAAGTCTTTACTTCTCCTTTATTTCTGAAGTATAATTTCACGAATATAGAATTTTAGGTTGGTGGGTTGCTTTTTTACAATACTTAAAGGATTTCACTCCACTCTCTTCTTGCTTGTATGGTTTCTGAGGAGAAGTCTAGCATAATTATTATACTTGTTCCTTTAGAGGTAAAACATTTATTTGCTCTGTCTTCTTATAAGATTTTCTCTTTGTTTTCAGTATCTGCAGTTTGAATATGATATATCTCGTTGCCAATTTTTTATATTTACCTCACTTTGTGTTATCTGAGCTTCCTCAGTCTCTGTTTTGGCATCTGTCATCAATATTTGAATATTTCTTGTGCTTAATTTCCTCATTCTTCTTCTTGTATTCCAATTACATGTATGTTACACCTTCTGAAATTGTTCTACCTTTCTTAGAAGTTCTGTCTTTTTTAAAAACAAAAACAATTTCTTTTTTCTCTTTGCATTTAAGTTTGGGTTGTTTCCAGTAACCTATTTCAAGTTCAGTAATTTTCAATAACTCTTTTCTCACCCATGTCCAGTCTACTAATGAGCCTATCGTTATTTTTATTTCAGATATAGCATTTTTTATTTCCAGCTTTCCCTTTTGATTCTTTCTTCTTTCACAAAATTTCTCTCTGTTTACATAATCAATATGTTCTTGGATGTCGTCTACTTTTTTCCATGTGAACCTTTAACATCTTAATCATAGTTATTTAAAATCCCTTCTCTGATAATTTCATTGTCTGTGTCCCACCTAAGTCTGATCTGATGCACGCTTTGTCTCTTTAAACTGTGTTTTATCTTGCCTTTTGGCATGCATTGCAATTTTTGATTTAAAACCAGACACGTTGTATCAGATAAGAAGAACTGAGCTAAATAACATTAGAGCGAACGAATTTATAGTAATCTGTTTAGGAGTCCCGCTGTATTTAATGTTTCCTGTAGTTGTAGATGCCAGAGGTTTCAAATTCCCCTATTGTCCCTGTTTTTATCACCTTTCTTGGTTTTGTACTTTCCTAAGTACTTTTCCCAGAGAAAGTATGAGTCCTGCAGGTTGTTTTTAAAAAAGAGTAATCCACAGTCATCATGCTGGAAGCCTGTTGCGGCAGTGGGACGGGAAATTATTCTATAGTCTAATGATTAAATCTTACTCTTTTAGTGATTCTTGGCTGGGCCTTCACAAGTGTTTTTGCTGTGGCATTGCTTCTCCTACTCCCCCTTAGTGAGCCAGAAAGGTGAGAAGGGGCTACAGAGAGATGCTGCCCTTCCCCAGCTGGGATAAAGCTCTGATCCAGTGTTTTCCCCCAGAAAGTAGGCCTACGCTATGGAGAACGTGCCGGGAAGATTTCACCATGATTGTTCTTCCTCTGGTTCAGCCAGAGGCTCCTTGGGCTCCTTCTCAGATCTTTACTGTGTGAATCTGGTGGATTCCTGGAAGTAAGTCCCACAAAAGTGTGGGCGCCTCCTAAGACTACAGTCCCCAGGAGTCCTCTCACTCTCACATTAATCTATATTCAGCTTGCAGTAATTCATCGACATTAACAAGTAAGTGCTCCTACTAGTTTATGGCTCCTGTGACTTCTGCTCTACGGAAGTGGATCTCAGATGTCATTCTCTTGATTCACTTTTCTCTTCAGATTTTTAGACAGCGGTTTGCCCTTGCAGGGCTCAGAGCACAATACCCCAAAGTTCGGTGCCTTGGAGTGCTCAATACTTTGAGCTGAAGAAGACTGGAAAAGCTTCAGATGAAAGCTATTTCTGATTTTCTTCCATCTTCCTGTCTTCCACCCCTCCCTTCTCCCTTAAAGATCCTCATTTCAGAGCAGTCCTGCCCCATGCCTGGGAGGAAAAAACTTACACAGAAAGGCCAAGAAGAGGCTGAAGAGACAGGCCTTACTGGATCCCTGCCAAGTCTATTACCAATAGATCGCGTCTTCTGTTCAGTCGCATTTCTACATGGCTGCCTATTCTGCATCGAACCTAAGCGTAAGAATGGACAGTTTTCCTTGGGTCTTTGGGTCTTCATTTCTGAAGGCTCCTGTGCCACAGAAAACTTTGATGAAACATATTTGTTACACTTTTCTCTTGTTAGTCTGTCTTTTGTTACAGGAGTGTTGGCTGTGATCCTTATGATGGGCAAGGACAGGTGTCACCTTTCTGCTCCTGTACCATGCCACCTTAGTTTTCTGATAGGTTCAAGTTTCTCCATTTTTAGTTTGTTCAGCTTTTTCTTGTAAAAGTGGGCTGTTTATATATTGGAGCTAAAACCGTTAGTCTAAATACTACTTTTATTTTTTTATTTTTTTTTGAGACAGAATCTCACTCTCTTGCCTGGGCTAAGTGCCGTGGCATCAGCCTCGCTCACAGCAACCTCAAACTCCTGGGCTCAAGCGATCCTCCTGCCTCAGCCTCCCAGATAGCTGGGACTACAGGCATGCGCCACCATGCCCAGCTAATTTTTTCTATATATTTTCAGTTGTCCAGATAATTTCTTTCTATTTTTAGTAGAGACGGGGTCTTGCTCTTGCTCAAGCTGGTCTCCACCTCCTGAACTTGAGCAATCCTCCCGCCTCGGTCACCCAGGTGCTAGGATTACAGGCGTGAGCCACCACACCCGGCCTAAGTACTACTTTTAAACCTTTGCTTTCTTTATGTATTTGTGAATACGTATTGGGGTCATAATGTAAAATGCAGTTCTTACTGGGGTTCAAAACATTTCAAAAAACAGTGCCATGAGGCAGAGAAAATAATAACCTGGGCCCATTTAGGCTGAGACATTGCCCATCTGCGCTCCCAAACAGGCTCACGGTACCATCTTGTATATTGCTACATGGCAACCAACATTTTGGAAGAACATCTCTTATTAATTTACAGAACACACCAGTCGAAAGAAAGAGAAGTTTAATTAGTATAGCTGGTAAATAGTGATTTATTTATGTATTTACTACAAATTGCTATTTAACCATGCAGACCATGTTGTGCCCTGGTATATCTTCAGAAACATGTAATTACAGTTTTTTGCTTTTCTGGTAAACAATTTGAACTTCGACATGTTTTATTCTTTGCACTACTCTTAGCCAGTAGGTATAATGAGCAAAAAATCTGAAGTAATGTGAATAATTGTGTTTGACATCTTGGTCTATTTGGGAAATATTACTTAAGTACTTCTTAATTTGCAATATTGATTTTTCTATAGTGACTTTAGTCTAACTAGATTTAGTTTAAACTCTGAAACTAATTAGTTGGAAATTATTGTTCATTAAATCATTTAAGAACGTGACATACAAAGTAAGGAGCATTGAGACAAGAAAGGAAGAAAAGGAAAGAGACGGTTTTCTCTCACATCCCTTCTGCATATAATATGCTCGTCCACGACAGGAAGCCATGTCTGAAATGTTTATAAACGCTCACTATAGAGTCTGCCTTCCTTATAATCCAGCTCTAACCTAGGCTGCGCAAGGAAATCCATGAAGGGGAAACATCCTTTGCAGAAAACAAATGGAGATCTGCAAATGCTCTGTAAATGGGCTACATAACAGCTACATTCTAAAAGGAAAAAACAGAAGCTCAGGATGTGTTGGACACACTCTTTAATCCTAAATGTTTTTACCACATTTCCAAATTCATAATAAGATTGAGCATCTTTTTATTTCAAAATATTTTATGCAGTTCACATTTATGAAGTTTTAGAAGGTAATTTTATTCTCTGATCATAAAAAGATATCAATAATTTAAAAGCCAAGTAATCTTACATTCATATTAAAACAGTAAGAAATTAATATATTAGATTTTGATTTCAGTGCAATTATGGTGGCAAGTATGGTTATTCCATCTGGAATTTTAAATCTGATATAATTTATCATGCCTCAAGCAAAAATAGATAATCAAGTGATTAGTTTCACAAATGAAATAAGGAAAAGATGGGAAGATAATATGTAGAAATTATACCATGATGATAAATAATGAAAAAAAATATGCTTTCCAGAACAATCAAAAATATACCAGTGGCTTGGGAGAAAAAAGAATGGGAAGGAAGAATAAAGTTCATTAATAAAAATCCAAATATCTGCTAATCCTAATGTTATAATAAAGCAAATAATTTAGTTCCATATTTAATAGCTGGTGTATATTAAAGAGCTCTCTGCCAATGTATTTTAAAATGTATGATGTTACTGGGTGTCATTTCACTACATGGTTTGCAAACTAATTTCTCATAATTTACACATTCTTACTTTTGCAAATCCAGATTAATAATAACAACCTTGGGTATGTGAAAACTAAACACAGGAAACACCTGCAGAGAAATATTAGTTTCTGTAGGGAAGTGAAACCATTTATCATAAATTTATTGGAAGGAACGCAGAATGAGGTTGTATGCTTACTACACCATAAAAGTTCTTACCCAAAGCTTTCATGCACCAGACTTTCTTATCCCAAAGGGCTGGCTGTGTTCTCACTCGCTTGTTATTTGATGTAAATTCAACCTCCACAGTATCACCAATGACTTCATCTCTCAAAATAATGAATATTTCACCGGGATTCTATAAGACGAAAATGTAACCCAGTTAAGCATTTCAAAAAGTTTACATTAACCAAAGAACTCAATACATTTATTAATGATTAAGGTCACGCACTATTATTGAATACCCCTTCTTACGGTGTTTGTAATTTCAACTATATTCAGAAATGAAATATGTAAATGTAATTCTCGCTACCTTTTAAATTTATCAGTTTGGTGTTGATTGAATGCTCTTTTCCTCCTCATACCATGTTTTGCTCTAATAAAACAGTGAGGATATAGCTGCTGCCTTTTCCTCCTGCCTCCTCCTAAGTATGACTCACTATCCCAGGGTATAAGCATCATTTTAGCAGGGGACTAAGATTCAGGTGTTAGCCAAATCCTTTTTCTAAATCCTTAACTTTCTTGAACTTGGTTTCTTTAGCTATAAGTGAAGTTATAGATAGATTTAAGTTATCTCAAAAATTTAACTTTTAGGTCTCTTACAATTTAAATATAATTATTTTTTTTAAGTCCAATAGTTTTATATTTTATATAATAGAAGGTCTCTGGTTAATCTTTATTTATGATGAGTGTCTGTGAAATTTTTTCCATTGACCTAAGGTTATAAAACTAAAAGTTTTAAGATTGAATTAAGATGGAAAAGCTAAATCTATGCACCTAAGGTAAAAAGGGTTATTGAAGAACTCCTTTTGGAAAAAAAATCCAGGAAACATACTCGAGGTGAGAAGGTTGGAATTAATATAGAGAGAAGTAAGGAATAAACATTTAGTGAGCATTTAATAAGGTGCCTTGTGTTTTCATTTTGCACTGCAAATGAGGCAGCCAGTCCTGTTGGTACACAATGTTGCGTGCTGTTCAGTTCCTCATCTCCCTCGCTCTCCGCATACTTGCACGGCACATCCAGGTCCAAGTCGGGTTTCACCAGCTCCACAAAATCCTCCTTGCACCTTCAGCTCACAAGGAGTTTTAGAACTTTCAAAGGAACACTAGAGCATTTCACACCTATATCCCTCATTTGACCCTTGCTCCATCATACCCTCTGCTCTTGCTTGGATTTTCACGTCTGTGTCTTGGCTTTACAGCTAGATTTTAAACATCCTGATAGTGTTTTTATTTTCTTATTTTATTGTAGCACCTTGCAAGAGTTCCATATATATTTTTAAAATGAAGATGGAGTAATCTGTAAAAATGGCATCTTTTAATTGAGCATGCTCAGTTTCATTCCTCACCTCCCCCAGTACTCAAAGCCTCATCTGCTTCCTGCAGTCAGCAGCTTGCTGCAGGTGGGAAGAACCATGTAATTCCTCCTGCCTCCTCCTGAGTATGACTCACTATCCCAGGGCATAAGCATCATTTTAGCCGGGGACTTGAATTCAGGTGTGAACCAAATCCTTTTTCTAAATCCTTTTTGACATGGGTAAATTTAATTCAATGAAGAAAATACTAGGGCATTCAAATGGTCATAAATTTTGTTTTCCCAGTAAGGAAGCTGTTGTTTTTTTATTTATATATATTTTTTTCTTTTTTGAGACAGAGTCTGGCTCTGTTGCCCTGGCTAGAGTGCCATGGCATCAGCCTAGCTCACGGCAACCTCAAACTCCTGGCCTCAAGTAATCCTCCTGCCTCAGCCTCCCAAGTAGCTGGGACTACAGGCATGCGCCAACATGCCTGGCTAATTTTTTCTATATATATATTTTTAGTAGTCCAGATAATTTCTTTCTATTTTTAGTAGAGATGGGGTCTCGCTCTTGCTCAAGCTGGTCTCGAACTGGTGACCTTGAGCGATCCACCGGCCTCAGCCTCCCAGAGTGCTAGGATCACAGGCGTGAGCCACCATGCCCAGCCGAAGCTGTTGTTTTGCTCTCAATTTTCCTGCCTTTTCTGTGTATCCCTTATTTGGATCTGAGCATTCAGGGAGAGAAAGCGTTATTATAATTATCACTTCCAAACTCTAAGCTTTGCAGCATTGGTCACAAACCTTGAGACCTAATAAAAGCATTGACATTTGGCCTACTCTGTAACGTTCGTATCTGAATCTCTTGGGCAGGATGCCGGCATTATCATTTCTTTAATAGTGGTCCCTAGTGTTCCCTGTATGCATCTCAGTTTGAGAACCCCTTGGTTAAAGGAAAAAGACATCTTTTGGTCACTGTAAAACCTCCCCTCCAAGATGGTAACATCTCACAACAGAGATATTTTAGGCATTAATGCACACAACCTGCTTTTGCCTTTTTTTACTGTATTTTTGAATTAAATCACAGGATCAGGCTTTAAGTTAAGGTGGCTTACCGAGAACTAGTTTGTGATTTGGTGTCAGAAGTAAGTGGGTAGTGCTGTTAGCTTTTACATATTGTCTTAAATTATATTCAGGGTCAAGGAATGAGCTGGTAAGGAAGTCATCTCGGATTCTTTGGCCCCTGAGAGTCACATCCTTTCATATCATGTCAGGGTGTCTCCAGGTCTGTTGATTACACAATCCCTGGTCTGTCCTATGAGTTTGGAGACACATACTACAGTTTCAGCCTCAGAGGTGTGTCAACGAACAGGTCAGATAAAACAAAGGCCTTTATTAGAGAACATATCATGTTCTAGGATTCAGATTTTTTTAAAAAATCAATGAAATTAATATATATCCAAATGCTGATAAGGCCACCTAAAAGGTCTTTTGCGGTTGCCCTATGACTTTAAGAATTAAATTTTCTCAAGAAATCAACGAGTGACTGAATCAGTTTTAAACATGTTTCCATCTTATCATCAGGACAGCAGCAGTGGAAGAATAGAATAAAAATAAAAGAATATGGGGTGATTATACCAAAAGAAGTTAAGAGATTTTCAGGGGCAGAGAAGCAGAGATTGCAGTGGGCAGATTCCACTGAAGGGAAGGGGAAATGGTATATTAAAGACCTGCCTGCACAGATAAAACAGGATAAAGGAAATAAACTCACTCTGAATTTCTCTTTAGGATGGTACTACTGCAGAGAAAGTGTAGACATCGTTACCGACAGAAATAGCAGGAGAGTCTTCCAGGCACGCAAACCGCGGTGCTCCCGAGGGACCCCCGTCGAGGAAACTTTTGGAGGCTCCCTTTTAAAGCTTCAGGTGAAATCTCTAAAAAGAGTGACTGGAATCACCCTTTAAAGAGCAGGCAGTTCTAGCAAGTGATTGCAGAACAAGTGGGCAGATTGCAGAGAGGCCTTCAAAGGAGAGCACTGAATTCTGGAAGCCATTACTAGGCAGGTTTGAAGGTGACTCGTTTACTGCGTGGGGTACAGATGTGGCTCCTACACCCCGAGATAAGATGTAACCTCGGCATTATCAGCATGTTGGGACCAGATGGTCATTGCCTTGGGAGCCGATGTGTGCGTTACAGGACATTAGCAGCATCCCAGGGTTAGACACACTGGAGGCCAGTAGCAATCTCCCAGCTATAGCAACCAAAAATGGCTGCAGGCTGGCCAAAGGTGCCCTGGGTCGAAGGGGACAAAATCACCTCCAGGTGAGAACCACTGCTCTGAGGGAACTTGCTTGAGAAATGTATTGAAGTAGGACTTTGGAATAATTGACCACACAGGGAAGAGAAGTTACCCAATAATAGACCAGGTCCAGCTGTGGTTTAGATGTTATTCTAATGAGAGAAGGCCTCCCAGGAGGATTTTTCATCAGGGAGGTAAAATCGGGTAAGATTTGTCTCAACAATGGATGCATTTGGCAGACCTAGAGCTCAGTGACTTCACATCTCTCGTGATCATTTACTCCACAAGATAAAATCGAGAGGAATATGCTAGAAAAACAAAAGTCTTGGTCCATAACATTGTTAACAACACTAAACTAGACCAAAGTGTGCCGATTCTCTAGAAGGTAAGAGGGGAGACCAAATTAGGAAGCCAGTTTCAACTGTTAAAAGTCACCTAGCTATTTCTCACAGGGACAGAATAACTTACAAAGGGAACAATGGAAGTCTATCTTCCCTAGTGCGTGGACAAAAGTTGAAGAAAGAAAAAAAATTTTTTTCTGCGGGTTTTAAAGTGGCACAAAATTTTCAAGGCCCAGGAAATCCAAAATCTGCGGAAAGGAACAGTGCCGGGAAGGGTGACAGGGTGGAGGGAACAGCACTGGCAGGTCCCTAGGGTCAGAGACAGCAGCAGCAGCAGCACCCGCGGCCCCAATGAACGATCCACTGAAGCTGATTGTCTGGAACAGACGAGGTCACAGGGCAGAGAATGTCCCTAGGAGGCAGGTGCACAGACCCGGCCACTCCACAGCAAGTGGCAGCAACAGGAGAAGGGACTTAAAGTGACTCCCTGTTCTCAGAGAAAACGAAGATTGTGCCACTGTGCAGAACGCACAGTCAACTCGGCATTAACATACTGGAAACGCAAAGCTACAAAGGGAAGTTAACAGGGTTTGAAAGCACTGGCGTGGACAAGGCCCATCTCAAATAAGACCTGGTGACTGGCAGGGATCATGCAAATCTCTAGATTTCGTAGGCTGGCAGGGAACCCTTGAGCACCACTTCCTGTAATAAAGGCAAGCGTGTGGAGCAATCTCTATTCACCCGCTGCTTGGCAGACTTTTCAGCACTGAGTTTAAGTTCAGAGGTGGTGCTTTCAGACAATTGGCGTAGACTGAACATTGTCTTAGCAACTCTGAAATACAATTTTCAGACAGTTGGATACAGAGGGTCTCTTCTGTGGTGCTTGTCAATAGTCCTATGGATTTAGAGCGTACTAAGATTTAGGTTCTAAGAACACAAGATTTTGCCTGGGATAACTATTTTTGGTCCAAGGATTAGCTCATTTTGAATTTTTAGAATGTGGAGCTGGTGTTAAAATAATCCTGTATAACCCTTCAACTTTTAGGATTCTTTAAAGAGTGGGGTACCCAAAAAATATTTAATATTTAAATAATTTAACTTAGGAAGAGCTGAAAGATTATATCCATGTCAATAAAAAAAACCCCATAATTCTGCCATCGAAAGAAGCCCTATCCCAACCAGCCATCTGCATAAGATATCTCTGCCCATGGGGCAGTGAGATCTGATTTCTGGACTTTGATTTCTTTGCTATTTTAGTAAGAAGAAGGTTTTATAGTGCTCAAATTTTACCGTTGCAGATATTTTTAAAAGCAGCTATTTAAGACTCACTGCATAACTCCTGGTGAGCTATTTTTAGTTTCAGAGGGGTTTTTTTTTTTCTTTCTTTGATTTCACCTACTTGAGAGTAGTAGCTATTTCTCTTTTATTGTAGGTCTTTTCTGTCTCTTCCATTATTTCTGCCTCAGTAGGAGCCAGCAGTTCTTACTGTTCAGACTGATATCCCTTTCTTAAGTTCCTTGGTCCTTTAAACGAATTGTAATTTTTTTTGCCTGATCATCTGTGTCAGTTCCCTTGAACCTGTAGAGTTCAGGTTCCTGGGGTCTCTAAGACAGTGTCAAAGCATTTTTTGTTACTCTGGAACTGACAGCAAAATAGCTTAAAACAGTGATCAGGCAAGAGGGGAGGGTGTGGAGCGAGGTGAGGAAATTAAATTTCACCCAACTACACGGGAGGTTCAGCTCCCCTAAGGACTGCTGGTACCAGCAGGATCAGGGACCCACACCGAACGGTCTGTGAGCTCCTGTTACCTGGTCCTGTAAATTCACTGGTTTCTACCAGAAGGAACCTTCCATGCAAGTCCCATAAGGGTCTCCTGTTTCTTTGGCTTTTTCCACTCAAGGACACCACGGACACTAAGGCCCAGCATCTTTTTACTGTCCCAAGATTACACAGCCCGAGATTCGGGTAGCTTATGTTAGTGGTTCATTCCAAGGAAGACCTAGGGAGAAGAAATGTCAGAAATATGTATTCATATAGTCAAATTCCCAGAAATCCTTTCCGCACGTTATACTTTTATTCCCTAAAGGGCCAGCTCTTCTAACTTTTATGATATTTCCACTTAATGTTGGTCCTTAATATATGTTCTATAATTGAAAAATTGGTGAATCTAAAAATAAATATTTTAAAATTCTATTCAAGGGTATGTTTTCCTTTACGAAACTAAACTCTTGATCTGTTCAATGTGAATCGAACTTTCTTTTATTAATAATTAGCTGATATATATAGAAATCGTATATGTTCGCCAAACTGTGAAGTCACAGTTGATAAAACTGGGCTTCCCTATATTCTCCAATATTCAGTTATTCAACAACTACGTACCAAATGCCTACTATCTGCCAGACCCTGTTCAACACAGTCACGAACAAAGTAGACAAAAACGCCAGCTACATTGGAGCTTCCATCCTTGTGAAACGCAGTATCTACTAAAACACTGGGGCCACTTAAATAACAAGGAATCCCCACTGACCTCACATGGAATTTCAGCAGGAAGCACGACTGCCAGTGGGTCGGTGCTTCTCGGAGCTTCTGGCAATTCTTCGGTTTCCCTCCTGTCATTCATTTCCCCAGAATGTTTCGCTCTTAAGTTCCTTGGAATGTCGACCTCAAGGTAGTCTTCAGAACCTAGAGAAAAGTTTACGATTGTAGAGTATAATATAACAAAAGCCATATTATTTTCTCCACTGTTATAAAGAATAATTGATGAACAATTGATTTAATTAATCTATGGGAAAGCCAAACTGAGTTTAAGAAGGCCGAAATGATTGAACCAATGTTAATAATTAAAATAATACTTCACGATTTAACTAATGTTATAATCTTTACGACTAATCAGCTATATAATAATATGTTCATCTACCAGTTAAATGTTTTCCAAAAAAAAATCCAGCTATTTTCTCTTAATATTAAAACAGTAAATTTATGAAACATAACCCATTTCTTTTCCATGATGGTTATTAAGAAAATGTACTTTACTTTAAATCAGAACAATTTAAATCAGAAGAGTTATTTACCCTCTACATATATTTCTAATTTCTAAAAACAGAAAGCATAATTATGGGACGATTACTAAATAAATGAAACTAGCATTTCTATAAAACACTAGTTTAATAGTGAAATATTATACTAGTATTCATCAAGATGTTAATGTGTTCTATGAAAATAAGTGTTCTATATCAAATAAATTGGGTTTCCTTATGGCAATATTATTGAGCACTGAAATATACTAATGTGAATTTTGAATCTCAAAGAAGGGCTAAAGTATTTGATTTTTTAAAAATTTTAACATTTAATCATTGGCATTTGGGCTCAATCATTAAAACACTGTTCTCTATCGAAAAAAGAATGTGTTAAGAGAGACAGATAATTTTTTTTATTATTATTCAATGTTTCAAAGCCCGAAGTGTTTCCTTAGGGCACAGAACCAATGTGGCCAAAGTTAAGGCTCTCACAACAAGAAGGTCACATCTGTAAACTCTTAGGCCCACTCAAAAGAATTCCTCAAATCCCCAAACAAAGGAACTGGAAAGGAGAGACGCAGCCTTTGACAGCACAAAACTGGCCCGGTGGCATGGAGAAGGCCTTGGCAGCCTGGCCCTCCAGGACCCAGCCAACCTGGTGCTCCAGGACCCAGCCAACCTGGTGCTCCAGGACCCAGCCAACCTGGTGCTCCAGGACCCAGTGAACCTGATGCTCCAGGACCCAGCCAACCTGGTGCTCCAGGACCCAGCCACCCTGGCCCAGCCAACCTGGCCCTCCAAGACCCAGCCAACCTGGCCCTCCAGGACCCAGCCAACCTGGTGCTCCAGGACCCATCCAACCTGGTGCTCCAGGACCCAGCCAACCTGGCCCAGCCAACCTGGCCCTCCAAGACCCAGCCAACCTGGCCCTCTAGGACCCAGCCAACCTGGCGCTCCAGGACCCAACCAACCTGGCACTCACAGGTGGACTCTGGTGTTCTCCTACCGAACAGCAACAACTTCACGGAACATCAAAATCAGGCAAGCTCACTCTGTCACCGTGATGGATCAAGACAGAGACAAGACTACTCTGCAGTCATACTGGAATACACGCAAAAACATGAACATTGCCCAAACCACAGAAATGACTAAACAGCCCGAATCCTGGCTGTATGAATAACTGTCGCTTCCTTCCCAATTTCAGCGTTAGCCTTGTTTCACTTCTCCTGCCTTATACCTGGATGACCTACTCCTCCCGGTTTGCCTGGGATTTTCAGGGTTTGGGCACTGATAATGCCATGTCCCAGGAACCCCCTCAGGCTCAAGCAAACGGAAACAGTTGGTCATCCTACTTCTAAACAGAATCCTTAATATACCATTAATATACAAAATCACAAAATTACCCCTGCTTCCTGATAGCAAGCACATTTAGCAAAGCCCTGCTTCCCTGAACCCTCCCTCAAATCATTTAAAAGAAGCCTAAATCCCTAAGTCTTTCTTTAATATCCTTTTACTAAGACACCCCATGGTTCTCCACGGTGTGCCTTCTCTTCATTGCAACAACCAAAAAATCCAAATAGTTCAAATAGAGGTATGTTCCCGGTGGTCTTTGGCTAAAGGGCATTGATAGAATAAAAAGGAAGAAGAGTCAGAGCCGGAAGTAGCTAGAATTTTGTTCTCACTGTATCCAAAAAAGTGAAGTCACCAGTTCCATATAACTAATCCTATCAGAAAAGCAAAGTAACAAGAGATTCCCCCTTGAGAGGCACTGTCTCCATGCTGTATCTAAGGAGCAAAGGTTCTTTTCTTTTGTTTCTGTCTTATGAAAGGTGCAAAATTAAGGCAGAAAAGCACCTGGGATTTCCAGATTTCTCCCCATATTAGTCTCATTTGAAATGAAAAACAGCCTTTATTTCTCTAATAATTTCAAACACTTTCATAAGCAGTCCTCATTCTCTCACTTTCTCTCTGTCTCTCTCTCATGCACACACACACACTCACACAAATCAAAATAGTGAAAGGTTGTTTAAAATAGGAAACTGATTTTATTTAATATACCTTAAAAGGAGGAGAAGTTGTTCCACCATGTCAGTATTTGGGATTTTCTGCTAATTCTTCGGCGGTATCAGGTTAAGAAGAGCTATTATATTTACTCTGGGGACATAATCACAGATGTACATGAAGATTTATGTCTACAATTGTTTACACAAGCAGTGTGTATAATACTGAAAATTGGAAGCAATCTAAGCAATAAGGGACCAGATAAAAATATGCTTTGTGATATAAGATGTTATCATTAATAAAAATTTTATCACAGAATATTTAACAGGTTTATGATATAACTGAAAAAAAAGTAGCTAAATTGTCAATTTAGTAGGTTCCCATTTTAGTAAAATAAAAAGTATACATATACAGAGCTATGTGGTAGGAATTAAAGACATATTCTCAAATGAATAAGAATAGACCATCTCTGTAAGTACAAAATACCAAGAGTGGTTACTTCTGGCTATGGGTTATGAGTGAATTTATTATATAGATAGATAAAATTAATGATATCTAATAATATAGTATACATAATGTTATTTTCTACATTAAGTGCACTTATGTATGTACATTTAAGTAGAGAAATGAATTGATCAAGATTGTAGACTGAGACCATGTATCTATTTCTCTCCTCTACAACATGTAAATGAAAAATAGAAAAGAGTATTTTTAAAAAATACACGTATTACAGCACTAGAAATTGGTAAATGGTACAATTACATAAGAACAATTTTTGAGGGGTTATTGAAAAATAGAAGTTAATCTGGAATTAGATGAACAGAGATACCAGAGCAGAAAAAAACAGAGCCCAAAACATCTTTGGAAAAGATAACTCCAAATATTAGATTAGTTTTTCAAAACTAATTAGTTTCTAAAACTAAAGAAACTGCAATCTGAAAATTCGAAAAGTGAAAGGAATCCTGGGCAAAGATAATGGTCATAGTCAAAGCCTCGTTCGGAACAACTGAGATAATTGGGACTTTCCCAGCTGCTGCTTCTACTGAGCAAAAGGCAGCTTTGCTTTTGCCACAGGAATACAGCCCTAGACTTTAAAAAAAAAAATACAAGCTTGTGCTGGGACTGCACAAGGCAGCAGAGTAGAACCTGATGTATTTCCCAACCTTCCCAAAGACAGCAGAGGAAGGAAAATGGTAAGAGAAGAGCTGACTTCCGCACCGTTTCTAAGGGTTAAATTTGTAAGCACGATGCTCTAGTGTGTAGGTGTTTTGGCCAGGAGACGCCGTAGGAGGAGCAGCAATTATTAACTGACAGTTATTCCCACCAAAAACATAAACCCTCACCCAAAATTACCCTTTTCCTGTTCTACTACCTGAACATCCACAACTCACTCATTCTTTTGACGCACCTTTTCCTACCAACACGTCAGTCGAACTTGCTACACAGAAATGGTACGATACCTTGCAACTCAGTGTGGTCCTGGGCCCAGCAGCTGATTGCAAATGTAGACTTCCAGCCTCCACCTTAGTTAGACCTACTGAGTCAGAATCTGCATTTCAAAAGAATTGCCAGTGATTTGAACATGCACTGGAGTTTGAGAAGCAGCCTGTAGTAACAATAATTTATACCTTGGTACGATATCTTTCCGTATCATAGCATAAACCATTAACTGAAATTGTAGCATGATTTATCTGTTTCCTTGTTTCCTGTCTATCCCATTTAGAATGCAAGCTTTTTAGTTCAGGCAAATTTTTTGTTAACCTCTATATCTCTAGTGTATACAATAGTGCCTAGCATATAGCAGAGGCTTAATAAATATTTGTTGCCTAGTTAGAAGAAATCAACATAGCTTAGAAAGTACTAAGCTTACCTCTTGATGTCTTACACATTTTTGTTAACCTTTCTGAGAGTTGCTAAGGCAGTATTATTATAGCATTACCTATAACATGCTTTTGGCAGTTCTTTCCTGCAACTGGATCTATGAAGCAATGAGCTAAAGGAATCAAAAGATCAGTTAATGAAACAAACCCCAATTATATTCTCTCTGAAGAAGTTCAACATGTATCAACAGCAATCCCTTTCAACAGCTTGCCCACAATAACATAAATCAAGATCTACTGAATAACATTTCAAACAAAAACTGAGCATCAGACTTTTAATTAATCCTTTTAATGAATAACAATGTAAAGTTTTGCATTCATTTTAGTTGCTACTTTTTTGAAAAAATGTTGGCTTCAAGAAAAGTTTGTGAATGCACTGATCATCACAACTTTGAGTGTGAAATTATTCACGGGACATATAATTCATGAAAAGTGGAATGACTTATCAATGTGCTGTCTTACAAAACAGTCCATCCAAAAAGACCTAAGTTATACTAATGCACGCTCAACCCAGACACTCAGCAACTCACGGGTTTGTTTTTCGCATTTTTTTTTTCCTACAATGAAGAAAGAATAAGCATAGAATGATCTCAACAGAGATTCATGAGACAGAGTAGGGTTGCATATGTGCATAGAGCGGTCCCCAACCTTTTGGGCACCAGGGACTGTTTTCATGGAAGACAATGTTTCCTCGGATGGGTGGGGGATGGAGGACCTCTGAGGCCTAGTCTCTAACAGGCGACGGACTGGTACCAGTCTGCGGCCTAGGGGTTGGAGATCGCAGCATATTATGTTGTAATAGCATGAGACAACTTTTGTTACATGTTAGCTTAATAAAAAAGAGTAGATATTAATGCGTGTATGCACATAAATACATGCACATATATGTATATATATGCATACATACAAGTGTATATATGTATACATAAATATCCTGTGTTTATAAGTGTGTGTGTGTGCGTATAAACGAAAAAAAAAATCTACCATTATGTTAGCACTGATTATTTGGGTGGGTAGAATAAAAGTCATTTTTAAAAATTTTCTTCTTCATTCCTCTCAATATACACCAGACTTTTGACAAGCCGCAAATATTACTTTTCCAATCAGACAAAAAAGAACATCATCAAAAATTATTCATCATTTTTATTGGATGAGACGACAGTAGCAATTCCATTTTTCAAAATCAAATTTATATGAATTTTTTACATGTGATAAATATTCATCGTATATAATTTAGAACACATAAAGAGAAAGAAGAAAATAAAATCACCTGTAATTCTGTCTCCTGGAGATAACCACAGCTAACTTTTTGATATATATCGTTCTAGTCTTTGCCTGAAGCATGGAAATACATATTTTTGAAAAATTCAAATGGGACAATCATATGAGCATTTATACTAGAGGCATACCTTGGAGACAGTGTAGGTTCCTTTCCAGACTAACACTTTAAAGCAAATATTGCAATAAAAGGAATCATAGAAATTTTTTGGTTTCCTAGTGCACGTAAAAATTATGTTTACACTATACTGTAGTCTGTTAAGTTCGTAACAGATTTTGTCTGAAAAAACAATACACCTCCCTTAATTCAAAAAATACCTTACTACTAAAAAATGCTAACGATCATCTGCGGCTTCAGCGAGTTGTAATCTTTTTGCTGGTTGAGGGTCTTGTCTTGATGTTGATGGTTGCTGATTGATCAGGGTGGCAGCTGCTAAATATTGGGCCACAGAAATTTCTTAAAATAAGACGACATTGAAATTTGCTTAATCGATTGACTCTTCCTTCACAGAAGATTTTTTAATAGCATTTTATCTGCAACCAAACTTCTTTCAAAATTTGACTCAATCCTCTCAAACCCTGCCACGGCTTTATCTACTGGGTTTATGGAACACTTTAAATCCTTTGTTGTCATTTCAAAAATGTTCACGGCATCTTTATCAGGAGTAGATTCCATCTCGAAATACCACTTTCATTGTTCATCCACAGGCGGCAACTCCTCATCCAGTCCGGTTTATCCTGAGTTTACGGTAATTCAGCCACATCTTCAGGCTCCACTTCTAATGCTAGTTCTCTCGTTATTTCCACCACAGCCGCAGGAACCTCCTCCACTGAGGGTGAAAAATCAATTTCTTCCAAACCCCTGTTTATGCTGATATTTCGACCTCCTCCTGTGGATCACAGATGCTCTTAGTGGCATCTAGAATGGTGAACCCTTTCCAGTAGGTTTTCAATTTACTTTGCCCAGATCCATCGGAAGAATCACCATCGATGGCAGCTGTACCCTCACAAAATGTATTTCCTAAATAATAAGACTTGAAAGTCGAAATGACTCCTTGGTCCATGAGGTGCAGAAAGGATGTTGTGTTAGCAGCATGAAAACATTAACTTCCTTGTACATTTTCATCAGAGATCTTGGGTGGCTAGATGCGTTGTCAGTGAGCAGTAATACTTTGGAAGGAATCTTTTTTTTTTCTGCAAAGTAGGCCTCAACAGTGAATTTAAAATATTCAGTAAACCATGTGTATAAACAGATATGCTGTATTTTTGTTGTTCCATTTATAGAACACAGGTAGAGCAGATTTAGCATAATTCTTAAAGGCCCCAGGATTTTTGGAATGGTAAATGAACACTGACTTCAACTTAAAGTTACCAGCAGCATCAGCCCATAACAAGAGAGTCGGCCTGTCCTTTGAAGCTCTGAAGCCAGGCATTGGCTTCTCCTCTCTAGCTATGAGAGTCCTAGATGGCATCTTCTTCTGACATAAGGCTTTTTCATCGACATTGAAAATCTGTTGTTGAGTGTAGCTATCTTCATCAATAATGTTAGCTCGATCTTCTGGATAATTTGCTGCAACTTCTACATCAGCACTTGCTTCACCTTGCACTTTTTTTTTTGATACAGAGTCTCACTCTGCCACCCTGGCTGGAGTGCAGTGGTGCCATCATAGCTCACTGCAACCTCGAACTCCTGGAGTCAACTGATCCTCCTGCCTCAGCCTCCTGAGTAGCTGGGACTGCAGGCATGTGCCACTGTGCCCAGCTAAGTTTTCTATTTTTAGTAGAGACAAGGCCTCACTCTTGCTCAGGCTGGTCTCAAGCTCCTGAGTTCACCATGCACTGTAATGTTATAGAGACGGCTTCTTTCCCTAACTCTCATGAAAAAACTCTTCTAGCCCTATTGATAAACTCCTGAATAAATCCGTTTGGGCTTGGGGTGAAAATAAGAGGTAATATGCATTGAGTTTTGATTGTCTCAAATGCTCTATGAAGAGATTTATGCACATAATCACAGGTAATTCTCCCAATTATCCCATGACATGCAACTATTATTTTCTGATTTTACTGAGAAAGAATTGAGATTTTAAGAAGTCAAACAAACTGGCATCAGCCACAAAGCTTCACTCAAACCCAGGACTGTCTGACTTCCAACCCTCAGCTCTTGGTCACAGCGTCACATGTTCCACTGAGGGTAAAAACCCTCGGCAGGACCACGCACATCTTGTCTGTGCCCAGCTTTCCGCACAGGAAGTTCTAGCAAATGGGCCTCACCAACAAACATGCGTGGGTTTAAGAGACAAGAAGGGCCTTGACGACCTACTGTGTCAGCCTCATGTGTGACAATAGTGACAACGCTCTACTCCCATTCTAGCCATTCCAGTCTCTTCACCGTCCCCGAATGTAAGTACAATCTTTCCTTCTTTCATACATGCTCTTCTCCTACTGCCTGTTGTACCTGATCCCATTTTTCCTTCCAGTTAATTTTCAACACTCACATCAATTACTGGTCTTCACTGGAACTGCTGTCACATGGCACCATAGTATTTACATGTCATTTATCTTCCCATCTCCTTCACTAGGCAGTGAGCTCTTGATGGTCATAACCAATCATCTTTGCATCCACCTCGACTCCAAGTGATCACCAAAGGCCTGCCACAGAGTAGAAGCTCAATAAAATCAGCCGATGTGACTAAACCACTACTTAGTGGACAATCAGCCAAGCGAAAGGGGAACACAAAAGAAAGTAATTGTTCCAAGAGCCAAGAGCCATATTTAAAAGAAAATTATGGAAAGCTGAGTAATGAGGAAAAATGAGTTATACAGGTATTTTTAACTAGCATGGGGAGTAGGAAAACATACTAGACATAGAAAGTACAAATTTTCTGGTTAATGGAGAAAGAATTACTAATATCTCAATGAGTTTCATGGTTATGAAGAAAGCATTCCTAATATCTAAATATAATAAAGGGAAAATGACAAAATGGTTGATACAAATGTTTTAATTAACAATGTGGAAATGCATCCCAGAGATCAAAAGGCTAATATGAAGAAAGTGTCTAAATGCACGACGATCAGAGTAATTTGGTAGGGTTAATTTCATGATGAAGAAGGCACTAAAAGGAGCCCTTTTATGTCATTGACTCAAGATTAATGCAGTAGAATATTTATCAGAAAAAGTACAAAATAGGTAAGTAATATTGGCAAGAAAATGTGAAAATGAATCTTCCTGTAATCAAACGAGACCAAAGAGGGTGGGTGTCCTAAGATGGTAGGTAAGAAAAAGTGCATAATATTTTTGTTTGCAGTTTTGACATACATTACCTAAAATGAAAAATAATACATTTTTGTATAAATAGAAAATGTTTCAAACAGAAAATTCAGAAAGTTATTTACTCTGAAATTTTCAAATTTTCTAAGTATTACTATATGTTCCAAACAGAAATCATTTTCTAAAGCTCATTTAGTGTGAGAAAGATAATCGAAAGGGAAGAAGACCTATATAATATTGTATTCAAATAAAATATATTGCAAGTTTGTAAATGAAGGCACCGGGCTAAGACATTAACTGCATTAAATTGCGACATTCTTGTTAAACCTAGAATGTGGAGGTGCCAGATGGAAGCTGAGGATGTCCCCACAACTGTAAGTGTAGGTGACGAGGAAGAAGGGGGTTCACCACTGGTGACAGCGGTGGCTGGAGAAGATTGTCCCAATTGCTGCCACCTTGGATCTCCTCCCAGACCCTGACATGTAAGAGCCTGGACAATTTTAAGAACACACTGATTGATTTGCGTATTAATACGTCTCAGAAATTAGGAATAGTCTGGTACTCCTCAGATCCCCTAAAAATTATTTTTATCAAAGTCAACCCAAAATTTGTCCATTGGTGCAGTTATCTGAAATGCGAGTGCTGGAAGTACCTGGTCCACATTCTGGCTCTGTCATTTTCTAGCTGTCAACCTCCTGTGTTTGTGTTTTGACTTGAAAATCAGAATGGTGCTAGTATCTGCACCTCAATGTTTTCATGAGGATTAAACTTTAAAATGCACATAAAGTTCTTATAATGGTGCTTGGCTCTTAAAAATTCATTAATAAATGTTATAAAATGATTTTTTTTTAAATGTAAGGAATAAAGGAATGGATCAATCATGAACGAACAAAGAAAGAGAAATGATGTACTCTCTTCCATAAGTGCTATTGCCACTGGACATTTGGACTTTGGAAGGAAGAAGCCAGTGCTCTCACTCTACATGGATTTTCCTAGATTCCGCCCCATTTCTGGAGCATGGGTCTTGCGCAAAGAATATAATGTCTTGGGGTTTCAAATCTCATCATCTGTCAAGTAGTAATGTTTGAGAAGATATTATTTGTGATCACTTTTAAAGCTAGAATTAGTCTATAAGTTATTTATAAGAAGAGTTTTTTAAAATTCTTCAAATAAAGAACTAGAAAAATCTTCATCTAAATTTATAACTTCTATTTTTTATTATATTTCATCTGTTTGTAGCTTATCTCTGAAACTTTTATTTTTGCTTCTCCCTACATAAATAGTGCACAATTCTGTGTAATTAAGATTCTCATTACCATCTGAATTTATGCTTCAATATATTAATTTTTTGTTTCATTATTTTGAACTGTTTGTTCCAAGCTAGAATCTTTTATGACAGTACAACATTGATTGTGGTGAGATTTTCATTTTCTCATGGAACAGTCATAAATATATCATTTTTGAGCCAAAGGAAAAATTTGACATCCTGGCCTATCATTTCAGACTTTTTAAAAATGTTAAAAAACATTATTCACACATTCACTTAAGTATAGCCCTATACTCGTCATTTATGTTTTGCTTTTTCCTCCAACATAAGTTATGGTTTGTTTTAAAATGGTTCTATGCACATATTTGGCAAGTACTCTCTCAACTTTTAAATAGCTTATATTCTACATTATAACAATTTATCTAAGGAATGAAATATGCCAAAATGCTAACAATGATTGCCTCCGGGGACTGTCACTCAAAGTGACATTTTCTTCCTGTTTCTTTTATACTGTCTGTACTATTAATTTTTTTTTGGAATTAGCATGTATGACTTTTATAATTAGACAAATAAATCAAAAAGATTAAAATAATTTTCTTTGAATGTTTACATTTTTATCCATAATTCAAAATTGCTGTCATATATTTGTTGAGATCAAATACTCTATAAACTTAAATATTTAAAATTATATAGTACGTATCTTAGAAGAAAAGTGAAAAAGCAACTGTATAACTCCCTTTCCCTAGTTTTCCTCACAGCTTTTAGAGACTAAGAAACAATTACACATTAGATATAAATCATACTTTCTCATATTCTAAAAGAATTTTAATGAGTTGTAAAGAACTTTGCCAGTCGAATAAAAAATTTATTGTATATGGTGCTAGTCACTGTGAATAATGGAACAGTGACTGAGACAAATCCCCCTTGCTTACGAAGCCTCCAGACTAGTCGAAGGGATGATAGAGTATTTATTAGGGGATTGGGTGGCGTTCAAGTAGGGCTGAAAAATACATGTTCTCAATTTCCATAATGTTAGTCAAACTGAATCCTGTTGAGGTACTTGAATAAAAAGTAATGTGAAATAAGAGTTAAGCTTCCTCCTATGGGAAGCTATTAAAGAGACTGATGAGCATCACTTACATTCTTACAAATACATTTTACAGCATTACAATACTATTAACAGCCAAAAAAAAGTATATATGTGAGATGAGTTTAAGAGGACTTGTGTTGATTCCATCCATCCCAACACTCCTATTACAACTCAAAAGGCAACTGTAATTGCCTAGTAGAGAGTACGACCATAAAAATTTAATGGATAAATATAGTTCCTGGGAAAACAGGTAAATCCAACTCTGCTATTAGGCAATTTATAAATGGGAATTTTAAAAAATTTCAATTCTCTCACTATACAGGAATATTAAGACACTAGTTAAAGTAATTTTAAATAGCTCATGAAAATTTAAGGTTAAAAATATATGTCCTCAATATATGAATGCAAGTGAATTCCCATTTGGTGGTATCATAAAAAGTCTGACTTTTTAAATCTTTATTTATTTCATAACTTAGTTTACATTGCCTACTGTGTTTCTCAGTGATGAATAAATTTAAAATATACACGTCCCTCACTCGATTCTCTATGTGAAACATACAAATATGGTAAAGGAGTGTCAGATACATCGCCTTGTATCACACTGCTAGCTGTTCTCACATGATGCGAGGTCTTATCTTCGAGCATAAACATAGTGTGAATGAGAAAATGTTTCTGATGTTAAGAAAATAAAGTTTAAAATGGTTTAAAAATAATTATTGAGATTAGCAAATGATTGGTCAATGGCTGGGGCAATGCATGTTTAAGTCAAACACAGCCGACAGGTAAAATTTCCCTCCAATGGCGTAATCATTACTTACGGGTAGGTTTCTGTGGACCTCAGATTACAGTTCTGCAGACTTCAGGACACTACTGTCTTGGCCTAGATTTCAGAACTAGGTATTTTATTCAATAAGACAGAGTACAATTTTGCTTTTTTCATAGGCTTTACACATAGTTTCTTCCCCGGAACACTAGAGTTAATGTTCAGAAGAGCCTTGCAAGCGTTCTGTTAATGCAGCAGCAGACCATTTCCTATGTGGAATTGAATCATGAAAAGAAGACCAGCTTTTAGTAAAAATGAAGAAAAAATCATCTGAAGAGAGGTGGGATGTTTAGAGTAGTAACGAATAACACGTGCGAGCTAGCCACTGAGTAGTTAACAGCACAAGGATCCTGAATAGCTTACAGCGGTGCACCTTGGTTTTGCTTCAAAAAGGGAAGTGGCAGGAATCTGGGCTAGGGAGCACTGCATTCATCACATGAACATGGTGAAAAGCTACCCAGAGTAGTGCAGAGAAGGTCATCACCAGCACAATAAAAATGTTCTGATCAAATGCCCTTATTTTATCTTACTAGCAATAAACAAATTGTGATTATATTTCTGTTCCCAAGACTAATAAACTTCTTGGGGACATCCTTTGTAACCCATTAACAGGCCTAAGGGTATACAAGACAAACCTGCAGGTCCTCAATTACCCAACAAATATATGTCAGGTGGCTTGTCTCTGATTAACAGACCTCCTTATCTTACAACATTCCAAGCCTTTAGACAAAGCTTCATGTCTTTAACCAATTACAAGTCAAGGAATTTTTAAACCCAACTATAACCTGTAACCCTCCCGCCCCACCCTACTCCAAGATGGCCCACCTTTTTGGGCCAAACCAATGTATGCCTCCCACATATTGATTTATGACTTTACCTGTAACCCCTGTCTCCCTGAAATGTATACAATCAAACTGTGACCCAGCCACAGCAAGTCCACTTGCTCTAGGCTTCATGGATGTGGCTTTGGGTCATGACCCTCAAATTTGGGTCAGAATAAATCTCTTCAAAATTAAAAAAAAAATTAGTGTTTGAGTTTCATTCTTCGAGATATATAAGAATGATCGAAAAATGACATTTAGAAGATAAAATAATTAAGAATAGAATTTTACAAGATAAAATTAAAAAATAAACTTCTTCAAAGAAAAGCTGAATTTGTATCATACATTGAGAAAGAAACCTTGGAACCTTAGTCTTTACGGCCTCAGAAATAATTCGAGCTACTTTATTAAATCACACAAGCTGGAGAAGCTCTTTGGGATGAAAGAAAACCCTTGTGTAAAGTACCAGATACCTGAACTCACATTTATAATTCAGACTTTTTGAGTTCATATACTTTTCAAATAATCCATCATTTTAATTGGAATTCTGAAATTATAATGAACTATTAGTTTCTTAGAGAAAGAAAAAAAAGCAGATATTCAATCCCTGAATCTGAAAGTTGGCAGCTAATAATTTTTCAAACCTTAATAAATTCTAGAAATACAAAAACAGTTCCACTGGCCTTTGTCCTAAATATAAGTTATCATTCCACATTCACTGCTACAATTGATTGATTATTGCCCAAATTAGTGAACAATTAATATAGGCTTTTTAAATCCTGCTGCTAATTTAAAAATAGTTTGCATAATATTTGACTATGAGAGGCCTTGTCTGCAGTTCTAAGGGACTTTGACTTTCTTCTGTAGACCATGTAGAGTTCTATAATCTAGTGTGTGTTTTGGAAGAGCAGAGAGGAGAGAAGAAAACGACAGACCACAGGAGATTGTGAAAGGGATGAGGAAGATTTAGGCCAATGGATGGAAAATGGGAAAGCAGAGTCATTTCTAAGGCAGAGATTAAGTCAATGTGGGAGAAGGGGAAGCTCTGTGACAGCTCTGGGCTGATGGCTTTAGCCCACTTTAATTTGGAACAATAACTCATCCTTTCTTTTAGTTTCTTGACCTTAATATTTTTGAAGAGTACAGAGAAATATTTTGTAGAATCTCCCTCAATTTAAGTTTTTCTGATATTTCTTCATGATTACGTTCATGTTATGAATTCTTGACAAGAATACCACATAAACCTTTTCATGAAAGTGAAGAGCCCAACCGCACTATAAACATTTAGAAACCTGCGCTTCAAAACACAATTTGTCTTTTCTGTTTTTTTTTAAATTTTTTTGATGTTTACAATGCTGAAATGTTTTTAAAAGTAAATTAATAGCATCACATTTTTAAAAACATAAATAAAGAAAAGAAAAGAAATGGTCCAAATAGTTACAGTGAATATAGACTGTAATCAGAGTCATACGTAGAACAGTCAAAATCAATAGAATTAGAGATGAGGAAAATACTTTGTAAGCAGAAAAGATCTGAGATGAATTTATTGATAAGGCATCTTCTCCACTGACTTTGAAGGGTGGCTGAGATTTCAACTGAAAATATGTGGAAGAAGGCTCCAGGAAAAGAGAGGAGAACAGCGGTGTGAGGGCTGTTTCTTCAGTGGGAACGACGCACTTGCCCTAGCGTGCGGCATGTGCCTGCACCAATGTTGGCGACAGCCACTGTCGGGACATCCACGCTGCAGCCATGCCTTGCAGGAGCTGAAGGCCAGGAAAAAAGGACAGACTTCATCTGACAGGCCATGAGATCTCATTGACCAGGTCTGAGCAGGCCACGGGAACCAGAGCTCTTGCAGCAATACACAGCTCAGAGGGGAAGAAAGGAAAGCAATGCTTCTGCAGTTTGTTTCTGTTGTTTGTGTTGTTTGCTTTGCTTTGTTTTTCTAATAACTCTACTGTCATGCTGCTATTCTTCACTTTGGGTTTCTTCATCTAGGTTTAAGAAAGATAAACATTTGAAATCTTTGGTTTGGTAATATGAGAACAAAATTGAAATGTTAAGGTTCTTCATGAAAGAATTAGCAGTTTTTCTTATTATTGGATAATGACAAAAATATAAGAAAATCATCCATGGAGAGAGCTGTTGGTGAATGGGAGGTAGGTGCAGAGAGCAAACCAGACTGCCTGTCCAGAGACAAAACATGGCAGGGTCAAGGACAAAGAGTGAGGCAGGAAGGGGGCCCAGGAGAGGAGCCATGATCCCAGAAAACAGTAAACATCTATTTTTTTCAAAGGGAGGACTAAAGTATAAACTGATGATACTTCAGAATGTTAGCTGATTTCATATAAATTTGAGATTAATTATAATAATGCTTTATGTATTATGTTTATATAATTAATCATGTAAACAACGCTGCATGAAACCTATAAATATGGAAGGAAAAGAAGAAGAAAATTAGGTGAAGAACCAAAAGTAAATAAAGAAGTAACAGACAGAAAAAGGAAGAACTCTCATCAACGTGGTTATAAAACACACAGAAAGGTGGTAACACATCTGAATTTGTATTATTCTCAATTTGAAAATTGAGACAGGAAATTAGTTTTCTTAATTCCTTAAAAGGAAATAAAATACTCAGATTAAACATGAATTACCGCATCTTTCCTTAAACTTTTTTTAATATTAAAAATTTTTCTCTGGAGCCTTGATTGATTAAAAAATCTTTTTCTCTTTCATTAAGTGTTTTAAAAAGTCTTCTGATTTATCTTGGTCTTATATGAATATATTTGAACATTCAATGTTTGCCATGACTTTCCTGGCAGTTTTATTATTCTCTTCATCATAGCATGTCCCTGAATAGTGTTTCCCTTATTCTTTACATAATTTCTTTATGGGATGTGGGAAAAGTAGACAAGGGGGAGTAAAGATTGAATTTCACATCCTTTGCCCTATTTTACCCATTTTTACACTCATCTCAATTTTTAAAGCCAGAGTCTATATATGCAATACAAATGGTAACATGAAACATAAAATAATTTATCAGACCACATAAGCTGCTTATTAAAACAAATTTATTACACAGACTACAGCAATTAATGCCAATTTTGTCAAGGGACACAACCCACATATAAAAGTTATTTTATGCATGGCTTATAAATTGCTTATACACCTACATTCTGGAACAAATCTGGAGGCATCACTTTATCTACTTGAAGCTATACTACAATGTTATAGTAACCAAAACAGCATGGTATTGGCACAAGAGCAGAGACATAGACCAATGGATCAGAACAGAGAACCCAGATATAAAACCATCCTCATATTTCCATCTGATCTTTGACAAAGCAGACAATAATATACACTGGGCAAAAGAATCCGTATTCAATAAATGGTGGTGGGAAAATTGGACAGCCACATGAGGAAGACTGACAGGATTCACACTGCTCACCCGCTCACAAAAATTAATTCATGATGGATAACAGACTTAAACCTGAGGCATGAAACTATAAGAATTCTGGAAAAAGAGGTTGGAAAAACTCTTACAGACATTGGCCTCAGCAAAGAATTTATGAAGAAGACCCCAAAGGCAAACACAGCAAAAACAAAAATAAAGAAATGGGACCTGATCAAATTATAAAAAGCTTCTGCACGGCCCAGGAAACTATCAACAGAGTGAATACACAACGTATAGAATGAGAGAAAATATTTTCATGACATACATCTGAAAAAGGGCTAATAACCAGAATCTACAGATAAGCAAACCAGCAAGAAAAAATCAAACAATCTCATTAAAAAGTGGGCAAAAGACATTAACAGAAGCTTTTCAAAAGAAGATAGACTAATGGCCAATAAACATATGAAAAAAAATGCTCAGTGTCTTTAACCATCAGGGAAATGCAAATCAAAACCACAATGAGATATCCCCTAAATCCAATAAAAATGACTTTTATCAAAAAGTCCCAAAAGAACAGATGCTGGTATGGATGTGGAGAGAAAGGAACACTTATACACTGTTGCTGGGACCGCAAACTAGTTCAACCTCTGTGGAAAGCAATATGGAGATAACTCAAAGAACTAAAAGTAGACCTACTATTTGATCCAGCAATCCCACTACTGGGTATTTACCCAAAGGAAAAAGAAGACATTCTATAATAAAGACAGCTGCACTAGAATGTTTGTAGCAGCACAACACACAATTGCAAAGATGTGGAAACAACCCATGGGCCCATCGATCCATGACTGGATTAATTAAATGTGGTATATGTATTCCATGGAGTATTACTCAGTCATAAAAAAATGGTGAACTAATGCCTTTTGTAACAACCTGGATGGAAATGGAGACCATCCTTCTAAGTGAAATACTGTAACAATGGAATAACAACCACCACGTGTACTCATTATTAAATTGGAACTGAATCATCAATACTTATGTGTACATACGGTAGTAAAATTCAACAGAAATCAAGCAGGTACAAGTGGGTAGGAGGGGATGGGTCAATTCACACCTAATGGGTATAATGCACTATCTGGGTGATAGGCACACTTATAACTTTGACTCAAACTGTACAAAAGTAATTCATGTAACCCAAACATCTATGCCCCTGTAATGTTCTGAAATTAAAATAAAAACTTTCAACTTTTTAATTACAACAATAACAACAAAACAAACAAAGCAGACTTGGCAACACTACCTCTGAACATGATACTCTGGATGACAGAGATGTAGTCTTCTGGCTCCTGCTCATCTGAGATCTCCCATCTGCTTCCAGAGATATTTAATAATTTATAGAGCTGATCTGAACTCTTCACTCCACAAAGCATAGTAACTACACTTTCCGGTGAGTGAAGTACCTTTTCCAGAAACTGACACTTCTTTGGAGTTAGGTCTTTAAGCAGGCTGTTTGATAATATCAAAAGTTTACATTCGTAAGAGGTTAAGTTCAGCAATTCCAAACGCCGAAGGGAGAAATTCTGCAAGCAATATAACAGGATTGCTTCCCTTTTCACGACACGTAAAATGATTTCCCTCAAGTACAGAGCCCATTCCTCAGCATCTTCTTCATATATTATTATGACGTCTTTTGCATTTCCTAGAAAAAGAAAAAATAATGTCTTAATTTTCTTATATTTGCAATGCTAACAGCTGGTTAGATTATTATTTCTCAAAAATTTAAATACACTCTTTAGGAAATACATTAACTTGTTTATACCAGAGACTAATAATAAAATTCATATTATCCCCATCACGATCATACAGGATTAAAGTAATAATTAAGATGTAACACAGTTCATGCTTTGTGTGAGTCTATGCTGTATTCACTATACACATGGGAATCTAGGATGCTCAAGAGAAATATTTAACAGTACGAGACCTCACAGTAGAATGAACAAAATACTCTATGAAATTAGGGGCACTGGGCCTGGCTCTGCCAGTACATACAAATTTTACCTAAATTATGATATTTCACTCCTTTGAGCCATTGTTACTTCTTCTGTTAAATGAAGGTTTAAAAAAGTAAATTATAATATTATATATGTATACTTTTATGTAACCACCATCTAGATTAAGACACAGAACGTTTTCAGAACTCCGGCAGGCTCCCTCATGCCTACTCTCGTTCATTAATCCTACCCTCAAATACTCTGATCTATCACCATGGATCAAGTTTTTCTGCTTTGGAACTTCATATAAATACAATCAGACACTCTTTCTTTTTTCACTTAATATTACGTCCTTGTCTCTATGGATGAAGTCATTTCAGTCTTTTCGTCTTTAATTTTCTCGACTATTATTTACTGAGACTTCCCATGTATCAAGCACATTGGTCCGCAGTTAACATGCATCCCCTCATTTAATCCTCACAAAACTGTCTGGAGTTTGTCTCGCTCACTGATGCTCACACTGAGCCTCAGAGGGGTGAAGTAACTTGTCAGAGCCACAGAGATAATCGCTGATCTTCAGGCTACCTTCCACTCTTTTCATATGAAACCAAATTGAGTCAAAATATGAAAGTTAATAGCCATTTTAATAGCCATAGTTTTCTTTTCCCTTGTCCTAGAAAACAGAGGCTTGTACTTGAGGAATAGTTAGACTATAGACCCAACAATAGTTCTCTGAGAATTCTCAAGAGTACCCTAGTGGCCTTGCGATGCACTTCACTTTATATACTTGAGCTAAATCAAGCCTCAAGTATTATTTTCCTGATTTAAGGAGGGTTATTGGCATTAAGATTGGCCAACTATTACAGGCTGTGAAATGAAATAATAAATGATGAACCTGAAATGTAAAAATACAAAATTTTCATTCCTGGAAACTTCATCATAATTAAAGGACGTTACTATTGAAGATGGAATCAAGATCTGCAAATAAATTACTTAAAATGTACGTCTTGGTCCTAGCAACATAAAGTAAATGACAGCATGATATAATGGTTTTATAGGAACAAAATACAACCAGATTAATTTTTATAAATTACTATAAAGTGTTCCTTCAGATTCAATAGTGCCTTATTTATTTATATTACAAAATACTATGACAAATCTTTAAAGCTGACGGAAATGTTTATCGATAATTTAAATCAATAACTGCATTTCCACTGAAAACAGATTATACTACATATTACCAAAAGAATGAGACTAAATATAAATCAAAGTTCTTCCTATTACATATGCACGGCTTCAAATGGCAGATTTTCTTCTTTCTGAATCAGATCCAATCTCCCACCCATGTTTTGATTGTGCATAATGGAAAGAGATTGCATGATATGTCTTTTCAGTATAACATTTTTCTAACCAGTAACCAAAAGGCAGAATAAAAGGAAGCAGAAAATTACCAAAAAATAAAAAATAAACAAATAAATAAAATGAGTTATGGCAATGATGAATTCAGTAGGGGAAACGTAAACATTAATCTTGATATAATCACACACACACGTCATTATTTAAATTATACTGTAAGTATAACTCAAATACTCCAACTTTCTGCTGTTATTTCTAGTACAAGGGGGAACAAAATGGGATTTTTTAAAGGTCTTAAGGTAGTGAAACACACTGTCACTCTGATGTACATCCCACATCTTCCTGGACCACCAGCTATGGCTTAGTGGTCAGCTATTAAGCACACTGAACACTGAACACTTCCGACCTCTGCTTTGCTGCCCGAGGACTTTCTCTGGTGCTCAGAGAAAGCTTCCTGAGCCTGTGCTCTGCCCAGCAGCTCAGAAGTGATGAGGATTTAGTGCACAGTGGGGTGGGAGGCAAGCTGAGCCAATAAGGAACGAAAGTGAATGTGTAAATAACTGAGCTTCTCTGCCCTGCGGTGGGACGATTCTGAGATGTGTTCTACACAGTAATCAGAGGGTACAGTGGTGTTGAACTGTAGCTGCTCCTTGCATCCTTCTGCTTATTAACATACACATCATCGCCTTTTCTCCCTTCCTTTCTTGTCTCATTCTGCATCCTCTCACTAGTGTTTCATGGGCTCATCCTCAAACTATGTTCTCAAGTCCATTTCTCAGAGTCGTCTTCAGAAATCTCTATGCACATAAGTTATTTAACTTAGTTCTTCCTTTCAAACACAGGAAGGCACCAACACGTAATTTTAAGATTGTGTTTTTCAGCTATGGTGAAGAATGACCAGCAAAAAATATTTTTATACAAACTCAGAACTTCCCCTTTCTTCTTTTTCAGGTGCAAACAAATACTTCTATGCCTTACAGAACAATCACGGAAGAAAATTCTTTCCCTTTTATGCAAAAAAAAAAAAAAAAATTTGACATTAATTTTTACAGGATTATTTTGCAAAGACTTCCTTACCCTGCATATACAAACTGAAAATGCTCAACTCCCACCTCTAAACACTTTTTAGGCCTAGGAAGCCCACTTATAACATTGCAAAAAACGCAAGTACCTAACAGGGTTATTCAGAGTGTTAACTGCAAAAATGCATATAGTGTGCTTATCACAAGGCATGGAAAATAGGAGTCAAGGAATATTAGATCCTGCCAGTAAAACTGTGTATATATGAAAGCAGAAGAGTATATTCAGAAGTTTCTTAAAATATTTCCTCAATAATAAGATACATAAATGATTAAATACAGTGGTTCTTAAAATAAGTTATTACTTCCAACATGTCTATATTTCCTATTTTATTTATAGGCATTGGAATGGGAATTAAAAGAAAAATTAAAAAAAGTATTTTGTTATCAATAAAGAAATATCATAGGTGAGAATCTCTTGCTCCTTTCCAAATTTCCAAGACAATTTTTATTAAAAGAAGGAAAAGATGTAAGTGACAACTTGGCAAATGTGCTATGTTAGAAACGGCTTTTAGGTATCTAAGAGCATGTCTAGATTGTATTTTAGAAACTGAACAATAATAACGATAATAATAGCAGCTAAGTTTTACAGTCTCTTACTGTGTATCAGAGATGGTTCTAAATAATTTATTTAATCCTCACAAAAATCCCATAAGGTACATACTATTTTTATAATTATTTTGCAGATGAGGAAACTTCAGGTGCTTGACTCACCAATTAATTAACTTGCTCAAGTTTAACACAGATATTAAGTAGCTCATTTGATATTCAAACCCAGGCCACTAGTGCAACACAACTATTAGACCGTCCCCCTGGCCCGCTGCATCATTTAGGGTGAATCAAAGTCTCAAATTCTATTTCTGCAATATCCACACCCTCCCTCTCCTTTTATTGCTATTCCTCTGTAGATTATTGATTCTAAGACAATATTGATCATAAAACAGCTATTTTCTTTAAGAAAAGAATAATGTGATCAAATAAATTGCATTTCAAATTTAAAGATGGGTTTTTAATTTTGGAGAATTTGAATAGCAAAGAGAATAGAATCCATGAAATATGGTGACATCACCATGTCGCCCAGTGTCTCGAGTGCACCCATTTTTTCCAATTCGCCCTCCAGAGCCGGGTTACTCTCTCCGCTCTCGCAGGGCGACTCCCGTCCCGGGTCTGGCCCTCACCGGCTGCGCCACCGGCCGGGCCTGGCTGGCGAGCGGCGCCGTCAGAGCGCCATCCAGGGCGTCGGAGGACGAGCGCCTCCATTTTAACCTTGGCAGCGGGCGCCTTCTCGTGTGGCCTTTTTGTGTGACTTTTCCTTCTTCCGTGGCTTCAGTTTTCACGCGGCCCCAGTACATCTTCCTTCCCCTTTTGTCACAGGAAAAAAAATCACAGGATTCCCGCTGCCCGAGTGCCTCGCCACCCCTCCTTGGCTTCTCCAGCCCTGCACAGCTCAATAAACAATCCCTTTATTACGTTTTTTCAGCGAAAATCTTTAATGATGCCATCTGCTTCCTGCAGGATCCCGGTAAGCATAGGTGCAAGGAATGCCCGCAGGAAATAGCCTCTGAAAGATGGATTTTGAAGTTGCGTTTCTCTCATAACGGGCAATTCATGGCACACAGAGGCATCGTCAGGACTCAGGTTTCCACCAGGGATCATGTCGGATAAAGTGCCAGTAAAGGGGAAAGTTTTGGAGATCAAATGTCTACGGAACTTAGTTGACATGGGGGCTACAGGGATTGCAGAATCTGGGGTGGGGGTGGGGGGTGGGGTAACAGCTGCTCTGACTGCCCAGAGAGCACGCATGCGCACAAAGGCAGTACGACTCCAGAACAGGCAGAACACCCTCCAGGATTTTTAAACTAATATCAGAGGACTGTTTAGGGAAGTATGAAATCTTAACGCTAGAGACAGGAAGATTGAGGCAGAGATGAGGCTGAGAACTTCCAAAATAAATGCCCCTTTTCTTAACAGAAGGAACCAGTATTTTCTTGTAAAATAAACATGCAAGCAAACAAGACCGAAACCAAAAGAAACGTTTTTAAAAACTTCACCTGAGGCTTGCATTAGAAGTAATGTTAACTTTTCTCAGTATACGCCAGCACCCCTCACTGACTGCCTCTAGGATCAATAACTCCACAGAGGTCCCACAAGTGAAAGAGGGATATTTCAGAAAAACTATTTCGTGCTCAGAAAGTGTCATTGGATCTTGCCCATATGTATCAGTATGAGTCTGGAAAATATGCATGGAATGAATTTTAAGGGTTATTAACCCAAGCAAGGCAAAGTATAAGGTTAGATCTGACTGAATTTATGGATGTGGTTGTAATCATACAGGATTCAGGATTTAATGTGTTCTCCCAAGTACCTGGGGTAGAATTAACAGCCTACTAGAATAACCGTTGATTAAAGCTTGGACCCCATGGTGGCCAACAGTCAATGCGTCTGCAATGCCAGGACTTCCCTGCCGTGAGATAAAGCTGAGGTCGGCAGGAAAACTTTCTGTAAAGGTCTAGATGGCAAATACTTCAGGCTTCATGGGCCACATAGGACTAACCTGTGAGTTATTACTGGGTCCTGATAGAGATTAAGGTCTGCTTATGGGATACTAAATGTTTATGCGGTCTAACTGGCCACTTATAAACTGGGTGTTCTGTGTTCCACAAGATTATAAGTTTGGTTGTGAGTAATGACATTCTATTAGAAAAGGGATGTGACATATACAAAACCAGATGCAAACAGGTCTGGATGGGAAGTAAGTTTCATGAGCACGTGGCTCAAACTTCTGTGACACCAAATCTTACCACTTTGCCACCTCTCTTGCAATATGTACCTATAGCATCATGGAGAGCTACTTGTTAACAGAGAAAAAAGAAGCATGACATTAGTTTCTGGATGGGTCTCAAAAATATGCTAGCACAAGTCCAAAGTGAATGGTTGCTACGTTACAGGACCACTAAAGGAAATTCTTTCACTTGATAGAACATCATGCAATATATTCGATGGCCCACTTTGATTTAAAGATAGGAAGACTTGAACTATGCATGGACATACATTGAACAAAAGATGAAGAAAGAGTAGAAAAGGATATGCTCGTTTCATTTCAGAATTAAGTATACAAACCAGGTTACTAAATAAGAAAAAATAGCTGGAAAATATGAGCCTACATGTTGCATTCTTCCATATAATGATTTCCTTATGGCTTTTGTGACATACCAAGGCAAATAAGGTTTTGAATTCACGTTTCCCAGTTTCTCTTTGTGAGTAATTAAACGTGCCTAACAAGCCTTTGGCCACACTGATCATCAACAAATGCTTACTGAAAATTCCCTAAAGTTACAATTGAGGCTGCAACAAGATCAAAGTTTTATAGGTTTTATATGGTTTTATATGGTTGTATGAAAATTCGTCTTGGAAATACATTGCCCTGTGGCAAAGCACTTTCCACAAACAAAGTTAATTTCAAGGAAAAACTATAATTACACAAAAGTTAGGGTAGTGAGGGTAGATATTTTGAAGACATGGAACAGAGATATTACCATTATGCCACTACAAGAAATTTGCATGTTGGTTTGTTAAGTGTATAGATTTCTGAAACTCTTTGGAAAAGTACATTAAAAAGTGAATTTTATTTATGTAGATCGTACCTCAATATTCTTGTCTATAAAGAAAGAGTCTAATAAAAATTAACACAAGTTATAAACTTTGATTTTAGAAAAACATCCACAGCTCTGGGGGCAACTCCATAATAGAGTAAATAAAGGATTTAAAATATATTTTAAACTCTATCAATAAAAAATATCTTTATTATTTAACTCTAAAAATTTACAAAATCAGGATTTTATACAAATATATTGTATCAGTAATAATTTTGGTATATCTCTGATCTGAAAAGTGAATCTTCTATAAATAACTTAGTAGACATTAGTATAATTGAAAAATCAAAACTATTTCTTGAAGAAATCACGAGTGACATTTTCAGCAATAATAAATATAGGCTCTAGCATTCAGATTTCAAAATGAAATATTTTTAAAAATCCCAGATGCCATACTTACAATTTTATTTTGTAGTAGATTAGTAATAGCTTCTACTATTCCTCAAATTTTTGTATTTCCAGTTTTATCGTATCAGTCTAAAAGATGGAGAATGCCCTGGAGGCCAGGATTCAGAATAAGTTTGTAATCAGTTTCCCAATTCTTACCTACAGTCATTTTGTTAAGTTTCTGTAGTGTATTAGGGCAGATGTTCTTGATAGCTTTTGACCTAGGTCTCTGATGGCTGGGTGGGTATATCTGTCTAATTCTGGGATTTCACATTACAAACTCCACTTTATCACAGATTAAACCGTGCTACCCAATATCAAATTCACCAATAATATAGGCAATGTTTGATTTCCCACTCCCCTTTTATTCTTTTATTGTCTTTCTTAGTATTGCTTAGCAACTCAGACACTGGAGAGGGACATTTCCTGCTCCATCCCTACCCCTACCCCTAATACATGTCCCTGAGTTCTTTTGCTGAAAAACGGCTTGACATTTCATTGTAAATGTGACACAGTTCAAAGTAACATACACTGAAATTCCATTCAATAATAATATTAATACTATATAAAGTGCATTCACATGAACGATATGGTATGTTTTATACTATTTTTAGTATTATATAGTTTTAAGAACAGTATTTTAACTCAATTTAACTCAAAAACAAAATTTTAAGCTTGGAAAGACACAAGGCAGAAAGTTCGAGAGACTTGACCAAGGTCATACCAATAGTAAGCCATAAAGGTGGACTTGAATTCACCTCATCTACTGCCAACTCCAGTTCCAGTAACAAACCATTCTTCAGGCAATGTTACTGACAAAATGAAATAAAACTGCCATCCTTTCCTTGGAGTTCCCAATGGATAAGGGTATATGACCAGCTGATCAGATTAAAAACAAAATAACTTTAGTTCACTGGCAAATCTAATTTTGTTGTTCCAGTTCTGAGCAAAAGAAACCTGTGTTAGCATTCCCTTGACGCTTTGTTTTCTCTCACTCCAGGTCAACCTTTTCTTTCCAGAGCAAAAGATGATGGCAGTGGTGGAAAAAAAGACAGAGAGGATGGCTAATCATGACTTGATAGCAATGACCCAAATTGGTTTTCCTTCCAGAATTCCTTTTGTGGACTTCAGGCAGATCTATCTGTACAACTGAATGCTTTTTAGCCTGTATTACTAAAGTATATACATTAAGGATGCCATTAACGCACTCCTTATCTTCTGCCTCCAGTGGGATCTTGCCATTTAATTACATTGGCAATCATTTGATTAGCACTTTGACACTGTCTTTTTATAGTTTTGTTATGTGCAGAATTACATATGATGTCACATTTTGAAAACATAATGATTAAGAACATAATATTAGCAAAATCCTCTGCTGAAATATCATCTCGAAATTTATATCCTACTGTGGGGATTGTAAATTATCTTGGAAATAGTTATATTCTAGAAGACATGTGCATACTGAAACAAAGAAGAGCATGAATTTCTACTCATTTGATGCAAGCAAACACCCTTCCTGATGTCTGCATTCTCTGTGGCCATTCTCGACCAGAAGGGAAATAGCAGACCCAGCAAAGTGTGTCTCCTACCACCCACAGAAGCTCCCCAGGGCCTCCTGGGGCCTATGCTCACAGTAAACATGACATCTGGGTAGACTTCACAAGATAGCAAGTGATCAAAACACTAGACAGCTCAGGAAGAATTCTCAACTCTGTTATAGCACTTGATAACAAGTACATTTCTCCCATATTGACAACATTGTCTTCTCATAATGTGATCCAGGACCCACTTGCATCAGAATCACCTTTGAAAGCCTGATACAATCTCAGTTTCCAGAATTGGGGCACAAAAGGATCCTCATGTAACTAAGTACCTGAGTAATTCTTAAGACCACTCAAGTTTAAGAATCACTGTAGTGTCTTTTTTATGCGATAATATTTCTAGTACCATACTAGATGATTACAGCTACTATTTTTCTCTCTGAAGTTTTGCTGATATGTAAAAAGAAAAGCAATATTCTAGTTTTTCCTCTAAGGAAAAAAAATCCAAATATCTTAAACTGTTATTTATTAAGGAACTGAATGCATGTGAATGATTCATATAATCACTATAATCATTAATATACTTGACCAAAGTCATTTTATCACATGAGAGTCAAATCAACTATTTACCAGGGACACAATATTTAAAATTATGTATCTTAAATTTAAATTGCAATTCTGAAGTGAATGTTGTATCTATGACATTTATCTAAAACTATGAAAAATGATATAGATGGTGATTTGGGAGGAATTTTATAATATAATACAATATGTGATTAAAAGCAATTTGAAAAGTATTCTACTTCATAGTAACTTTTACAGAGATTTATTTTTTACTATTATTAATTCCTACATTCCAGGAGTCATATTAGGAAAATTAACAGTCCAGAACTCAGGACTTTTATAACCTGGTTAAAAAAGCCAAATTCAAAAATTTAGTGTTCAGTTATTTTACCCATGGCTGATATTTTGTACACGATTGAATACCAAACTACTTTCTGAACTGAAATAATGAAAACATTGGAAATTCCTGATGGGGCTGTTTTTATCAATATTCGATACTTCAAAGTGTATAACATAATAAGACCTATGCATAATTTTTATAAAAATGTGAACTTCCAGACAAAGAAATATGGTTTTAGAATATGAAGAATCAGAAAGAAATATTCCAATTGTTTATATTTTCTTCTCTCCTATTAAAATATATAGGATATTATCATCAAAAACTGAAGCTTTACACCATATAAGAGTTTTAAAGGTAGAGGTATGTCAAGAATCTACAAAAATAAATACTTTAAATTTATTCTTAAATAATTTTAGTAATTCATTTTATTTATTTAATCTGATTGCTTAATTATTTACATTTAAATATGGAGTAGAAAAATAGCTATTTAAATATTAACTTTCTCCCTAGATATAAATTTTTTATCTGAGTTTACAAAACTAAGATACTATTAGTATTTAAGTTTTTTACCACTTGAAGATATTTCTACAGGTTAATATAGTTTAAAATTGTAATCAAAGTTGAAAGTCAGCAACAGAAACTTAAAATATATATATTTATTGGTATAGATGAATGATAACAGTTCATTCTTTGAAAATTCTTACTACTTCCAGACAGTCATATTTTACCCTCCTATTAAATAACCCTAATCTTCACCACCCTAACATTTTTATAGCTCTCACTTATCATTTGAATTTCCAGATCAAGTATTTTGAAATTCAACAGGATAATTTACCATAAACATTCATAAGTATTATAATGTTGATAAAAATGCCTATTAATTCCCTAATCATTTAAACATTTGTTTATATGTTTACTTAACAATCACTTAATGATTATTGTAAAAAATAATTGTTCAGACTTTAAGAGATAAAAAGATTATAAAACAATTCCTGCACTTAGAGATACTTGTATATTATAAAAAAGAGATGGATTTGTATAAATTACTTTAACAAAGGTAGTTTATTTTAATATCATTAAGACCTGTGGTTAAGGAATCTTCTAATCTTGTTTATCCTAGGGTTGACATAAAATTTTTGTCTTAGAAGGAAAGTGTTAATAAATCCTTAAGTATCACAAAGTACAGAATTGAACAGTTTACAAATCAGGAAGATCTAAATTTTATAAAATGTCCCTGAAAAAACCTGAAAAATGTATCATGAATTAATATGTACACTACTGAAAATTACAAAATCGTAAACACAACATGAGCTCCTTTATGTCCTACAATTCAAGACAAATATTCTCGATACTTATTTCAGAGTGAAGGACTATAGTATAACTTTATTCTTTTATTATTGTCCATTCTTCAAATGTTCTATAATGCATATAATGACGACAATGATGATGACAACTATAATAAAGGCTACTAAAATGTATATGCCCAATATGTGCCAATCAATGTTTTGGCATTTTATGAGCATAATTTACTATAACCTCATAACAACCATGTGCTCTTCTTATCTCGTTTTGCACTCATGGTAAACGAAGCACCAATAAAATAAACACATATTTGCACTAGTACGAATTCTAATAGCAGCAGTATCCAATAGCATTATTGACAAGGATTATTAAACTGGTAAAACCACTGATTGTAAAGAAACCATAATGAGATTTTATTGTCTGACCATTAAAACAAGAACTATGTTCCAATAATAAGTATGTATCTTGCCAAAGATGACTACCTAAAGGTAACATTAGTATGTTCTTCATATTTTATAAAAGCTTGTTTCTTCATGCTTGCGTCCAGTTTTTAAACTAGACTGATGGTGTATAAATGCCTGGTGGCTGGGGTCCTATCTGTGGTATTTCTGCTACTCTTTACCTTTGCTGAGCCCACCTGCATTTAGAAATCTGTAGTATTAAAATCGTTTCCTATTGCCGCTATAAAAATTATGACAAAGTTAGTAACTTTAAAGCAACACGAATCTATTATTTTGCAGTTCTGGAAGTTAGGAGTTTGAAATGGATCCCATTTGCCTAAAATCAGGATATTGGTAGGGCTATCTTCCTTCCGGAGGCCTTAGGGAAGAATCCACTTACTTGCATTTTTCAGCGTCTGGAGTCTGCGCAGTTCTTGGCTCACGGCCCCATTTCTCCATCTTCAAGCCAGTGGCATATGCGTCCTTCTGACACTGCCATCTCTCTGCTTGTCTCTCTTCTGCCTCCTTCTTATAAAGACCTTTGTGATGATATTGGGCCTACCTGGACACTCCGTGACAATCTCCCCATCTCAAAGTAAAATGATTGGCAATCTTAATCCCATCTGCAACCTTAATTCCCCTCTGCCGAGTAAGCTGACATATGCACAGGTTTGGGGATCGAGACGCAGGCATCTTTGGGGTACCATTTTTCCATCCACCGTACCATGTGAACACTGCCTTCACCTCTAGCTCCTTCTCTCCTTTCCTGAAGCTTTCTGAAGCAAAAAGGACACATGTGTAGCATACTTTCTGCTTCCTTTCACCAGTGTTTGTAGGATACCCCTCATTAAATAGCTTAAATGATCATTGTTTAGATTTCTCATTGACTCAAAGCAAATGATATATTTGAAGAATTTTCTAGAAGTCAATTTGCGGGGGTTTGAAAATTTCTTTAAAAATACAAAGCATTAGCTGGATGCAAATTATTAGCCTTGTATCCATGTGTTCTTAAAGTGCTCTTTATTGGGGGCACTTTATGATATGTTTTAATCACATCCGTATTACAGCTTTGGTAATTTTTAAATACTCTAATGGTGATCATTGAAGACATTGTTTTTCTAGCATTACAGTGTAGATATTTTGCTTCCTGTTATTAATTCATTTACTTCCAAGGACCTTGAAACCAGCAAAACTTTATACATTTTTATGATCCTCAGTTGGAAACTGTGCCTTTCTGTTCTATCCCTCTTAAAAAATGTTTGTATGTGCATCTATTAATAGACAACAATATCATCTTTTATGTTGCATATTTTTCCATTAAAATAACTACCACTTTATTTATTATAAAAATGGAAATGTCCACATGGGAGAAATACCTTTCTGATACAGGTGTAAATGTATACTTATGTAAGAATGAAACACGTTTACTTCAGAGAAACACATAGTGCTTAAGGGACCTGGCTTTGAAGTCAGGCTGTCTTGGATTCAAAAATCCAGCTCTATTGTTGGTTAGCCATATGAATTGAAGCAAACAATTAACCTCTGGCTGTCTGGATTTCCCACTGGTTACACATGGGTAACACTACCCAAGAAATCAATGTTGGGAGAATTAGGGGAGATAAAGTACACAGAGCATTTGCCATAGTGCCTGACACTTGTAACTGCTAAATACAACTTTGTTTCAAATTTCTGAAAAATGAAATCTGCTTTTATAGAACAGCCTTTGCCAACGGGTGAGATGCAATCTCCTAGAAACACAGTAACAGGAATTCATAAAAAGAAAGTCAGTTTCTTTGGAATACTTCTCCAATCCTGATGACTTCCAGGACAATGTCTCAGTCTGGAGCTCTTGTCACCTTATGAACTTCAACACTATCAAAGAGAAAGTGACCTTTATGCCAAGAGCCTATCCTTGGCTATACTTTTTTCAACACTATTTTCAATCTGTACTGTTGCATGGTTACCATCTATTTATGGGGGGAAAGGTTTCTCACTTACGATAGTGATATAAAATTCTCCTTTATATTGTGTTGTATTTAAGCTAAAATAAAAGTCAGTCTAAGAAAAAAAAAAATTTAAACAAGAGGACAGGTAGACTAGCCAAAAATTGTGGAAGTTCTTAATGAAAATGACTAGAGTTTGCAAAGTACCATCTCCAGGGACTGTACTCATGAGTGCCTTCTGAAATGAGTTGTGACTTTCTGGAACAGCAGTTACGCATCAGAAGTCACCCGCAGCAGCTAGAGAAAACACATGTGGCTGTTGCTTGCCCTTCCTAACTAGTTCTTATGACTGAATTATTTAGGCCTCAGCAAGGTTAGGGTTTTTGAGTCATCTGACGTTCAGTGGGGTGAAGATAAAATAAAATAGAGCTGCCCGGCTCGTTCCCTTCCTATTTCACTTAAATACAGTCCCTGCGGGGTAGAGTCACCTTTTTGTGTATCTCTTGAACTCAACTCTAAATGCCTAGTAAAAAAAATATTTTCATTTCTGCAGTGTTTTTCTTTTAAGATAAGAGATATTAATTGCATTACTATTATGAACCAAGTATTTTTAAGACTAATTAATGTAGTCACCAACGTACATGACGCCTTCTAGGCATCAAAGAGATTGCACGGCTTGCAAAAGGTCAAGGTCTGTTAGTGACAGAGCCAGGACGTGATCCCGTGTTTCTTTGACTTGAAATCCAGTACTAAGCATTTCTAATCGACTAAAAACTATTCAGTCTTTCTTTAGGTTAAATAATAATAGTCTAATATGAAGAATTATCTATTCTTTTATCCAATAAATCATTGTGGAGTTTCCTTTTTTCCTTCCGTTTTTAAACACTGTATGATAGATTTATATAGGGAGAGAGCAAAACTGAAATATTTACAAATGACGTTTCACCGAATAGCTCTACAAACGTAACTCCAAAGCACCTGCAAATATTAAATATATTAAAGCTACAAAATTGAACAAGTAAAACTACCGAAAGTAAACATAGAAAAATAAAAACTAGAAGTACATACACCATAGATTTTTTCTACTTCTTTTTTTAAGTCTTTCTCACATATTTTCAATTATGTTCATGTATTATGTTAGAAAAAGAAAAAGAAAACAAATACATTAATCTTCTAGACACACAGAGGATATTAAATTTCATTTACTTTTATATTCTAATCATACTTTTTCACTCTACTTGCCCCAGAATACATTTTAATTTGCTAAATATTCTAAGTTATATTAAAAGGTTATAGAAATCTTGGTAAAAATAACTACTCGTTATCAAATTAATGTTGGAAAATACCTAAAAATTATCTTTCTATAAAAGGCTTCATGAATTTTTAATTTTTTTTTCAGAATCAAAGGAAGCCCTTCTGCAAACCAAACAATTTGAAAAAGATTGCCAAAGGTAAGGATACACAGACATGTGGCAATTGGAATGCCCCAGAAATAGGGCATTCAGAAATGGCTAAAACTTTATCCTTTTTCACAAACCGAATTAGCTACTCTAATGTCACTCTTAATACTAGCTAATCAGCCAGCATCTATTAATGTTCTTCTCTCTACTGAACTGATGCTAGAGGTGATCCCTCTCTTTAAAGAGCGTCCCATCTATTTAAGTAATAAAGTCATTGTCATATTAATGTTGTTTTCTACATGACCTGTTGAGTTAGTCAACCTATAACACATAAAATTCATTCTTTGTCTAAATTACTTGCATTTATATCAGTAACTGTTATTTTAGGTAGAAAAAAGTCTAAATAATAATTTATAGGGTGAATCTTAACAGCCCACACATTTGCTTCAAACATGCGGAGATTTTTTTTTTTTTTTGCCGTATATTTAGAAATTTATTTTTTATTCCTTCTTTTGTGTTATTTTATTTATTTTTTTTTCAATATATTTACAGGATGCAAGTGGTTTTTGTTACATAGGTAAATTGTATAGCTGTGAAGTCTGGGCTTTTAGTGTGTCCATCACCTGAATAGTGTACATTGTACAGTAGGTTAATTTTCATCCCTTACCCCTCTCCCACTCTCTCCCTTCTGAGTCTGCAGTGGTTATGCTATCACTCTGCAATGGTTATTCTATCACATGACCATGTATACACATAGCTTAGCTACCACTTATAAGTGAGAACATGGGGTATCTGGTTTGCTATTCCTGAGTTACTTCATTTAGCATAATAGCCCCCTGTTCCATCCAAGTTGTGGCAAAAGACATTATTTCATTCTTTTTTATGGCTGAGTAGTATTCCATTGTATGTGCATATTTATTTTCTTTATCCAACCATCATTGGTTGATGGGCACATTAGTTGATTCCATATCTTTGCTATTGTGAATAGTGCTGTGATAAACATTTGGGTGCAGGTGTCTTTTTGATATAATGACTTCTTTTCCTTAAGGTAGATAGCCGGTAGGGGGATTGCTAAAACAAATGGTAGATCTACTTTTAGTTCTTTGAGCAATCTCTGTACTGCTTTCCATAGAGGTTGCACTAATTGACATTCCCATCAACAGTGTAAAAGCATTCCTTTTTCACCAAATCTAGGCCAACATCTATTGCTTTTTTGACTTTTTAATAATGGCCATTCTGACCAGGAAGGTGGTATCTCATTGCAGTTTTAATTTGCATTTCCCTAATGATTCATGATGCTGAGCATTTTTTCATATATTGGTAATTTGTATATCTTTTTTTTGAAAAATGTCTGTACATGATGCTTGCCCATTTTTTAAAGGGTTGGATGTATAGTTTGTGAATACTTTCTCCTTTCAAGATAAAAACCCTCGACAAGCTCAGCATAAAAGGAACATACCTCAAAATGATAAAAGCCATATATGACAAATCCACAGCCAACGTTATAATGAATGGGGAAAAGTTGAAAGCATTAACCCTAATAACTGGAACAAGAAAAGGATTCCCATTTTCACTTTCATCTCTTTTATTCAACATAGTACTAGAAGTTCTAGCCATAGAAATCAGGCAGGAGAAAGAAATAAATGGAAAAGAGGAAGTCAAACTACCTCTGTTTGCTGATGATATAATATTATACCTAGGAAACCACAAAGACTCCTCCAAAAGACTTCTAGATTTGATAAATGAATTCAGTAAAGTCTCAGGTTACAAAATCAATGTAAACAAATCAATAGCATTTCTATATACCAATAACAACCAAGGTGAGAATCAAGTCAAGAACTTAATCCCATTTATAATAGCTGCAAAAAAAAAAAAAATACCTAGGGATATACTTAACCAAAGAAGTGAAATATCTCTACAAGAACTACAAAACACTGATGAAAGAAATCATAATGACACAAACAAATGGGAAAACATCCTATGCTCATGGATTGAAAGAATCAATGTTGTTAAAATGTCCATACTTCCCAAAGTAATCTACAGATTCAATGCAATTCCCACCAAAATACCAATGTCATTTTTCACAAAATTAGAAAAAATAATCCTATGGTTCATATGGAACCAAAAAAGGGCCCAAACAGCCAAAGCAATCCTAAGCAAAAAGAGCAAATCTGGAAGCATCACAGTACCTGACTTCAAATTATACTACAAGGCTATAGTAACCAAAACAGGTGCTAGTATAAAAGTAGATACATAGATCAATGGAACAGAAAAGAACCTGGAAATAAAACCATATAGCTACAATGAACTGATCTTCGACCAAACAAACAAAAACATACACTGGTAAAGGACACCCTATTCAATAAGTGGTGCTGGGAAAGGTGGATAGCCACATGCAGAAGAATGAAACTGGACCCTATCTTGAACCATGTGCAAAAATTAACTCAAGATGAATTAAAGACTTAAACGTAAGACCTGAAACCATAAAAGTTCTGACAAAAATGCAGGAAAAGCTCTTCTGGATATTGGACTAGGCAAAGAATTTATGACTAGGACCCAAACAGCAAACGCAACAAAAACAAAAATAGACAAATGTGACTTAATTAAACTACAAAACTTTTGCACTGCAAAAGAAAAAAATCATAAAAAAATAGACAACCAATAGAGTACGACAAACGTGTTTCATTGACAAACATTTCTAATGTGGAAACAATCTGTTTATGGTTACTGTAGTCAAAAATTGCTCTTAATTTTAGACTGTTTTGATGAATGAAGTCCCAATATTTAAAAGTGATGTCACTTACATAGCTCACAGGATTATTGACATAGTGTCAGGTTTACACAATGTAACATGAAAATATCTTCAAAATCATTTGATTAGTTGAGATGCACACATGCTTTTTAACTTCATAAGCACATGCTCAAAATATTCTTATTTGGTTGACCCTTAAACAATGCAGGGGTTAGGGGGGCTGACACCCACTGCAGAGTTAAAATTTGCATGTAACTTCTGACTTCTCAAAAACTTAACTACTAATAGCCTACTACTGACTGGAAGCCTTATTGATATAAAGTCGATTAACACATATTTTATATGTTATATTATTATATACTATAATATAGTATATGTTATGTTATTGTATAGTACTATTATATAATATTATATTCTTACATATATTATGTTATATTATTGTATAGTATTATTATATAATACTATTATTATATTGTTACAATAAAGTAAGCTAGAGAAAGAAAATGTTATTAAGAAAATCATAAGAGAAAATAAACTTACAGTACCATACTGTATTTACAGATATTGTAAATTTATGTCATCTGCTTACAGGATGATTGTCTCTCTGAAATGGTGGCAACCGCAGCTGCAGACCTCAATCTAGATTCTAGGGTGCACATCAAGCAATTCAGCTTTTTCTTGTAATGTCATGACTTTTCTCTGCTTCTCAGCAGCACTTGCAGCATCACTAGTGGCACTTCACATGGGTCCCATGGTGTCATTCGAGGTTTATGGGATTGCAGTAAACACAATGAAAAATACATGAGAACTGTGAGAGATCACATTTTATTGCAATATGCAATTTACTGGAGAGACAAATTGCTCACACGGAGATGAATAGCATCACATGGCATTTTAAGCAGATAGTGTCAACACTTGAGCTCGTTGCAATAGCAACAGGAGGTGACTACAAAATTATTACACTAGTACAATATGTACTAGAGTTAATTTTATGCAGTTTTGATTTAATACTGCATCTTTACATTTGTTTACATTTCTCTCTAATGCAAACAGTGGCTTTTCTGGTCAATATGTGTTTATACACATAGAAGTTTTGATAAATTCTAACTTTTCATAAGAGATTTGTATATATTTTATGGCAGTAAATGATAAAATAGACTGATGTATAAATACAACTACATATATTTTATGCATTCATGACATAACTAATTTTTTCTTAATTTTTTGATATTTCTAGGTTACATTCATTTTCAAATGTTTTCAAATTGTTGCTAATCTCTAAAAATTCTTCCAATATAGTTACTGAAAAAAATCCACGTATAAGTGGACCCATACAGTTCAAACCCATGTTGTTCAAGGGTCAACCATATCTAGAATTCTCTATGCACTTTCCTAGTTCTGTTTCATTCACATACTTTACTTTCCCTAAAAAATAGTCACCTTCTCATTTTCATTAGCACATTCCATGATCACCCCACCTGAATAGTTGGAATTAGTCACAAGGAATTAAAGGAATAGGCAAACTATCTGTGCCCTACTAAGCCTACCAATGCCATGTTCCCTACTCTATAGACCCTTCAGTTTCTATTCCTATAATTAGCTTCCCTCCCTTTCACACAGTCAAAATGTGGCCATCCGGTAAGGATCAGAACTTTATTTACACTGTGACACACTGTGACACATAACAAATGTGTTAAACACATTTGTGAAACAATAGGTTAGAGGAAATGGAAGATGCATTGTTAGTTGCAGAATTTCTCACACATTGAAATATTCTAATATTCACATCCAAAACATTTCACCACAGAAAATTTTTTCCAAGTAACATACAGTATATGTTACAGAACACAGTTTGGGCAACTAATGTAATAAAGCCCTGGAAGGATAAGTTCAAGTATTTCAGGTATTGACCACCAGGTAAGAAAAGCCTGAGTCACCCTTCATAATGTCCCACATGGCCACACTCACCTACTCACCTAGCAACAGCCATGATAACTATCAATTACAGAGCACCAACTTTGCTCCAAGTATCACTATATGTTCTTTCATTTTTTGCTGATGAAAAAACATTAGGTATAGAGAGGTCTTGTAATGGAATTTCTTAAGATCCTACAACTACTAAGTGAGGCATCTATTATATGCATCAGTTCAGACAATGATTCCAAGGAGCATAAAGTAATAAATTACTATAAACACAAAATACATCCTAAGGAAAAGCAGAAATGTAATGTGCTTTAATTGCCAACTTCTTAGCAGACTGGTCCTCACAAAAGAAATAGGAAAGCCGTCTTTTTTTTTCTTTCCATAATTATAAATGCTTCCTAATTTCCCATATGTTACTCATAAATGGAAATTTGCTTCGGGGGGACCTTTCTCTTATCCTGGTGACCTTTACAGATCTAGGTGAGACACTGTAGATTTATACCCTATAAGCAACAAATTAATTCAGATATCACTTTAACAATTCTGAATATATCACTAAAGCTTTATCCATACAACTACATCAACTATATCCACTATCACTTTTACCTGTACAATGATATTAGAAATGCCTTCATCAAAAAGTCATTAAGACACTCCACTATCATCGTCATTTTGTGTGTGCTGTTTCTTTTTTGTTTTTCTTGGGGGAGGGCTATAATATATGATATAGTTGTGGACTAAGCCTCCTTCAAGAAAAAGAAACAAAAAGATTAACCACATTCTTATTAAAAAGTGATGTCAAAACAGAATCAAATTATCGAAATGAGGAAATTGTCTTTATCCATGAACTACATAATTTTACACGTGGTACCATATAACTTGTTTTCATAGCAGATCATAGGTCTCATCGAGTTCAATTGGCAGAGAATGTGCAGAGATACATATGTTTGAGAAATTATAATGCTCAACACAGCAATAAGAAAAATTAATCAGGAGCGTATGAAAGAACATTTACACAAGGTTCTCAGTCCTAAGATTTATATGAATATGATACCAGAAGTGCAGAGATTGAGCCATATAAACAAATTTCTTCTAATAAAGGTGAGAACTGAACACTACATCTCATTCTGCAAGTGATATTTGCCATTCGCTAAGCATCTGCTGTGCTCTAGGCATTTTACATGCAGAATTACATTTAATCATCATGGCGCTCCTATGAAATAAGTGTGTCACTCACTCATTTGTGATATAAAAAAATTGGATTTTAGAGTTGCTAAGTAATGTGTTCAAAGTCATACAACAAGTGAAAAATCTTATATTTGAGTCGGTATAGATAGTGGTACAGGTATAATCTGCTCACAAACGTGAACAAAACTTGGGGCGTCAGTTATCGTTTTAAATTGTTAGTTATATTTTTAATGTATAAAAAAGCAGAGTGGAGATTAGGAGATTTGTTTGATTGTTCTGCAATACAAATAATAATCCTGACACATTTTAAACTGAAATCTTATATGCATATCCAAAGATATATTTTAAATTCCTTAGAAAAGGCATTAGATTTTTAAAATTTCAATATTTTACACAGTTTAATACTAATAAACAATTAGATTTTTTCTATAATTTCAATGAAGACAGTTTCCAATTAATGAGACAAATTTTGTGATAGAATTTTACATGGGAAGACATTTTAAATACAGAAAACAGTATCTTGCTCCATTCATTCACATAACTACATAGGGAAAGTTCAGTCTTCATGTAGTTGTAACATGAGTGAGTGGAAAGTTTCCAACTTTCGTCGTTTGATTTAAATAAACCAAGTTACTATATATTTCTTCTGTGGCCTATGATTTTTTATAGACAGGATTTTCTACCCAAATTAATCCAATAGAATATTTACTACTATATCAAAGTTAATGCTCTCTAATTGATATATAGATATAATTCATTTCCAATGGAATCAAAGGCATCTATTTTTGTTGGTACAGATCCATCAGATAGGAGATGGCTCAAGAACCAGAAATTCTTGGAGTCCTGACACTTGTGTGTTCCAGGAGCCAACAGCTGGCTCAGTGCCTTTCTGATTCCCTCACTTCCTGATGGTGATAGAGACAGTAGATCCCCCTAATAAACTAGTTGGGAAAATTTCTGGTGGCCAAGCCTAGAGATTGCTCCCAAACCCCCATATCAATTTCATAAAAAGCTAATTCCCTATATTAAATTTCCTTCTGCTTAAAATTATTAACTGCTTTCTATTAAATGCCTGTAAACCATGTGTTATGCATCCCAATTGTTTTATGGAAATGAGTAGGTTAAATAATCTTTAAATGCAAGTGAAAGAATGGAGGAATAAATATCTAGAAATAGCCAAGAAAATTATGGAGAAGATTTCTTGGGAGAACTTTTCTTAGCAGATATTAGCTTTGTAATAAACCATTAATAATACATTAGTATAACAGAATAGAGAATAGAGAATTCAGAACACAGAGTGAAGGATATATAAAACTTTATTATATAGCAAAGGTGGTATTTCAATTCAATGGGGGAGGGTTTGGTTCATTTAATAAACACTGGTTTCTCAACCAGCTGCCCTTATTTTAAAAAATTCAGCTGGATTCCTGTCTCATGCCATACACGAAATAAATTCAAGGTATATTAGATATTCAACTGTAAAAATTAAAATCTCAGAAAAAAATGTCAAAAACTACATGTGTAACATAGGGATTGGGAAGACTCCTTCAGCCAAGACAGGAAACAGAAGCTATTGGAAAAATAGATAAGACACATATTTGACATGAGTGTTAACAAATGTTCGATGGCAACAAATATTATAATCAAAATCATCTAACAAATGATAAATTAAGAAAAATATTTGTGATGCATAAGATAAAATTTAGATTTTTAGTATGTAATGTGATCTTACAATTTTTTAAGGCAAAAAACACAATGGAAATACGAGTGAATGATATGAATATATAACACAGAGAAGAACAAATCCCAATACCAAAGAAATATATGAAAAACACTCAATTTCAAGGGAAAAATGCTAATTAAAATAATTGTAAAATATCACTATGAAAATACCTCTTGGAGTGAGCATGAATGGACAGAGTCTCTCTAAACTGCTTGAGGAATTGTGAGTTTTGCTAGTACTTCTATGAGAGTCATCTGATAATACACATCCAACATGTCACGATAGAAAAATAAAATCTCTAGTTCATTTCATTGGAATTTTTTTCTGAAGCCTGAGAGAGCAGTGCTGTCCAACGGAAAATATAATGCAAATCACAAATGCAGAGACACATAGGTAATTTTAAGTTTTAGCCACCATAGTCCAACAAATACAAAGAATTAGGTTAAATTAATTACAATATTTTATTTAATCCAATAAATTCAACCTATTATTGATATAATTTCAAGATGCAATCAATATAAAAATGATTGAGAGGTTTTGCAGTCTATTTTTTTTTTTTTGCTACGTCTTAACAAATTGGTGTGTATTTTATATTTATAGCACATTGCCATTCGAACCGGCCACATTTTAAGTCCTCAGCAGCCACATGTCCAGTGGCTACAGTGTCAGGTAGCACAGTATAGTCTTTTGCTTATCAGCATATAGAAAGCATGTCAGATTACACAATCCAACATGATAGAAAAATCTACATTCCACTTTGTCAAGGAATACAATTTTGAGCTCACTCTCTTATAAAAATCTTACATGAAACAACTAATACGTAGTAAGAATCGCCTAAATTTATAATATTACCAACCTGTTTGTGTTTTTATCTAGCAATATTCATCTCTTAAATTCAGCCAGGAAAAATGCAGCTGGAGAGACTTATTTAGGGTAGGGGTTTTATCACATGTTGTGACAGGAAGAGTGATGGACCAGGGATGGTGATGCTGACGCATGGATTCGGATTTGGATGGAAAAGAAGGGATGATGTACAGAAAGCAAAGCCAAAAAGTAATTTAACACTGTACCAAAGCTTTCACAGAAAGAGGTATCAGTTATTTGTTTTCCATTAAGATCCATATCAAAAACAAAACAAAACAAAACAAAACACAAAGGAAGGAGGAGAAGAACGGGAGGAGGTGGAGCTCCAGAAACCGAAGAAAAGAAGGAAGGAAAAAAGTGAGGCAGAAATACGTAAACACAGAAGAAAATGTATACATTAAAATGGATTCCTAATGGAATTTATGGAACGCTCCTCTGACATTTCACAGAGGAAAATCCCCTTTGGTGCGATGCTATCAGCTTTTGAGAGCAGTCAAATTGCTATAGTAACGCTGATCTCAAAAAATCCTTTCCTTGACGCCACATCTTCCCTGACTGCTTCTCTGATACCCACGCTATCAGAAGGGTGTCTGTGTGGCCTCCACATCCTCCCTACTTTCACCCATCAGCTCGATCCAATCTGGTTATCATCCTCTACTAAAGCTACTCACTTCTCTCTCCAAGGCCGTTTGTAAACTGCATGATGCCAAATCCATTGGCTAAATTTCAGTCCTCATTTTGCCTGACCTATTGCGAGAATTGGGGCTGACCAGTTCGCCACTCTTACCTACCTGAAAGTCTCGTCGTTGCACTTTTGTTGTCCTTCTGTTCTTTTCAGCCTCTCCTCAATCCTACTGAACAGCTCCTCCTTCTCTACCAACACCTAAATGTTTGCTTTCCCTGGGTCTCTGTCCCGGGTCATCTTTTCTATCTTATTTACTGTTGCAGTTTTAAATACCATATTTTTCCTAATTTTATATCTTCAGCTTGAACCACATAGCATCCAGGTCCTAACATCAAACTGCTTACTTGACTTCTCAACCTGATTCTTTCTCAGGCTCCTCCAACATAACAGATCTGAAATTGAAATCTTGTTCTTTCACGCCCTCTCGGTTTCTTCCTGCTCCTTTAATCCTGCTCAGTGGAGTAAATGACAACTTCATGATGGTCCCAGCTTTCCATGCCACAAATCTGGGAGTCGTTCTTCACATCTCTTTCCCCCCCCACTCGAACTCTACTGTGTTACAAAACGTAGGTAAGTCATGGTTCTTACTGAATCTGTCCACTTCTCTCTGTATTTTACTGTTTGGAAAACTCCTAATTGTTCACCAGCTTCCATTGTTGCCCTCTTCCAAGCAATTGCACCAATAGCAGCTCATGTGACCCAAGAACAGAAATCTTACGTTATATCTCTTTAAAAACTCTTCAAGAACTCTTCCTTATACTTGGGGCACTTTTTACAGATTTATGCTATTTAGTTTTGGTATATTTTTCCAGCTTCTTCTGCAACTCTGTACCACACTCATTATAACACCGTGAGTGTAACCGTGACAAATCTTGAGAACTTTTTGTCATTCTGTGTCTCATTCCTTCGCCTACATCATTGCACTTAATTGGCACACCTGAACTTCATTAATTTGTTCCTGTCTCTATAGTTTACAAAGAGCACACCGGATTCTGATTTGTTTTCCAGGGTGATCATTAATCCCATTGTTAACATAATCATGTTTACCTTGATGAAGATACTAAACTTTCCACTGTATTACAAAAAAATATGTTGGTGTAGGACTGATATTAATTCACTGATATTACAGATAAAGTTCTCATAATGGCCTGTCAGTGGTGCCATGTTTCTTCATATACCTCGGGGATTGAGATAATGGATAGTAAATTATGCTACTTTTATATCTTATTGTCTTCTTTCACTAAGATAAATGTCTCAACAATTTTCTCTCTGTATGCCTCAATTTAAATACATTTTAAAAATTTGCCAGAAACACTATAAATTTTTCGGATAAGTAAAATGTCCTATTAACAAAACAAGCAAAAATACTGTTGTTATAAATTTATAGCTACGTAATTCAAAACTCTAAAGTTCTTAACAGTGCTTAGCTCATAATATTAACCTTTGAGTCAATTATTTTCTCACCAACTCAAGGGACTTAAGATTGGAAACAAAAGTAATTGTGAGAACTTTCCTTCAAATTTCAATATTAAAGCTACAAAATTCCACATATTCTCATGTGGAGATTTACTCCACTACATTTACTCATACTCTATTCTTAGTGCATGAAAAGGACAGACTTAATTCTCAGGATGTTTAATTTTCAATGGAAGATACGTAGTAGACATCGTTTTAACAATAACAGCAACTTTCTAAAAGAGAAGAAGCTTATATGAACAGAAGTGGCAATTTTTGAGAAATAAAAGGTACTCTAGCCCAAATTCTTTTTTTTCCTCCAAAAAGGAGAAATTCACTCAAGCCAGTTCCTGTAAAGACAGAGTAGTTTTAAGGACACCACAGGCAATTTCGTGGATGGACAAGATCAATAAAACAAGTGCAGCTGGGTTTTACATGTCCTGGAACTAGGAAGTCAGAGATTAAGACTACTCCCTTTATCTTTCAGTTCTCAACTCTCATCATAGCTTGTTTCTAATTATCCTTCTTGTAAAGGAACCAACTGTCATCCTCAACTGTATTTCCACTGACGACAATCTCATTATCCTTCATTGATCTTCCATTGACAACAATCTCATTGTCTCTTGTTTAGAAAGAAAGAAGGGCTTTGTTGAGCCCAACATATCTGTATAAGCCTGACAACGCATGTCATTGGCCATTAAGCAGCCAGTGGGCTGGCTGTCTTTGAGTCAAGTCCCTATTCTTGGCCCAAATGACATTTTTCTGGGAATCTGAATGATTTACATGGTTCTACTAGTTTTACATGGCTGTGGATCTATAGGACATGAAAAAGAAATGTTTTCTGACCCACAGATAAGGGCTGAGATTAGTGAATGTTCTAAGCTTTTATTGAAAAAATGATTAGAGAATTAAGGAAATTATCTTAGTAATTGAAACAAAAGTAGATTTTTACCTCAATTTTATCTTGCTTTTTCCAATAGTGATCTAATAATTCACAAACTATGCTAAAAAGGCATTTGTCTCCTGATATTTCAAACTGTATCAATGTATTAAATCTAAATAAAACATGATAACCTAATAGAAAACATATAACCTTACATATTTTTCTAGCAGTAACAAGAACTATTCTACAATTGCCATTACGGTGATTTTGTAGAATCACACTTTGCTGTGTTTCTCCACTTCCTGCCCCAAAAATGGTGAGTTAGAAGTTCCAACTTTAACAGTTTAGAAGAGCTTTCATAGATGAAAGAACATAATGAATTATTAAATACTCTCATGTAATTATACTAAACAATATAACTTCTTGTCCAGAGTAGGCACTACTCTTTTGATGCTATCACTTACCAAGTAATATGATGTCCATTTCTTAGGAATCCAAAGTAGGAACACAATAAACAGGAGCTATTACAAGAAGGCCAAAATTTCCAGTGGTCTTGACACTATATTATCTCTCTGAAAGTTAAAAGCGACCCTATGACTAATAAAGAATGAGAATATTGATCCTGACCAAAGGATGAGGCTTTATTCTCAGCATGTATCGGACCAAAAAAATTGGGCATATCGTAAATGAAACTCCAACTCGGGGACTATTCTTGCACTTTTGGTATGTCTGTATAAAGTGCAACACATATCAAAATGAAGCAATGGGAATTATTAGTATGGAAAAGTGGCAGAGGAGCTTAAAAGAAAGGAAAATATGACACATAGTGTGATAAAACACAACGTGTTTTAATGAAGTAGGTACAAAGGAAATCTTATAAAAGACCACGAGGCATTGAAGAATTACTTTTCATGATTACCAAGGGAAGTCATCCTTCTGGATTATTTCAGTATGGAAAACTTGGAAATAACAGGGAAATTTCCATCCAGGGGTATATGTCTAAAAGGCTCATTATTTTTCTCCGAGTGAAAAATAAATACAGGAAGGGTCTAGTTCCATACATTTTCTGATATTTTCATCACCTGGACTATTTCAATGTCTGCAGTAACACTCAGGTGCCATTCTTCATATTTAAAACAGAAAGGAATTAAAGGCCAAATAACAACTTAGTTTTTAAACAGTAACTTCTGTAACGTTTGCCCTTTCTATTCTTATTTTGTAGCTGTTTCCAAAATTACTGTAAGATATTCTACAATCTTTGAAAAACGTAATAAAATAGCAACTGTCACTTACATAATAGCCAGTTAAACTCTTAAAACATGATTTTTGTATTCGGCGAGTTCCAAGTTCCTCACTTTGGATTGAAATTGTATTTTAACCTAGCAGTCAATATTTTGGTAAAATAGATTCTTCGTCTTCTTATAATGTGAAATATTCCACCATTTTATGTTTGATGCTTACTCTTTCACATTTATTTATGTATTATCTAAATGGAGTCACAACTGGTACTTTGTGACACACGAAAACAGAGCATGCTCTCATTCTATCCCACTAAATCCCTGTTTTATTCTTTCCTGCAACTGCTCTGGTTGACTACCCTTTCAATCAGTCTACCCTTTGTTCTTCTCATGTCAACTCTTTCCTTCTCTCAGAACCATGCGCCATGATGTTTCCCCAATGATATGGCAGTGTCTTTCCACAGAGAGTCACACTCCCCAATGTTTTTGATATGAGAGTTTGATTGCTTCATTCATTAGGTTTCTTCCCAAGCCAGTATAAGGCAGTCTGTATGAGGTAGTTTCTCAGTAAAAACTCTGTCTTACATATGTAAAAATAACACTATGATCAATGACCTAAATTAAAATAATAACTAGCATGTATGAAGCAATTACTATTTGTTTCGAAACCCTGAAAAGGACTTCACCTGCGTTTTCTCTTTAAATCCTCAAAACAACTTTCGAATAAATGTTATTGCTCTCCCAGATCTTGCTTTTTAATAAGCAGACATAATGAAAGATTTATTTTTTTATCCAAGATCATAGGTCAGATAAGCAACAAGGCTGGGACGGAATCTGAGGCAGTGCGAGTCTGGAGACCATCCCAAGTTGGGCATGATCACTTACCGTGTGGCCTCAGATGTAGCTGAAAAGGCTCTTCTACTATCCCGAGTGTTACTTCGAACATTCTGATGTATAAGCTTGAAATTGTTAGCAATTACGTATTTCCGTATTATTCCATATTAACATGAAAAAAGCCCTAAAAGCACTCTCTCTTTAAAAAAAAATAAAAAATGAAAAAAAATCTCAGTATAAGTGATCTTACCAGAACCTTTCAAGACTGATCTGAAGAAAGCATGTTTTTCAGCCGTCAGTATAGAACCAGTGTATTTCCTTAGCAGGACAAATCTAGGTTGTGGGGTATGTTGGAAGATTTTAGTCAAAGCATAAAGCTTCAAATCTTTAAGAACTTCAAGACAGAGGGTAGAGACCTAGACAAACCACGGCCCTCACAAGCTATGTACAAACGTCAGCATATGGTGAGACGAGATATACGCTCACTCCACCCTTTCATGATTCCTTTTTTAAACAAATCATTTATTTAACTTTTATCAGAGGCATCAAACAACATCAATAAAAATACACAAACTATGGGGTGGGGAATAATCTATGCTTTAATGAATAATCACTCCTTAGTGAAGGTAGGAGGTAAAAAATTATATTTTAAAAATTATTAGCTTTGGAATAAAATAGGACATTGGCAGGTAGTATCTAGTGAAATATAAACCAAAAATACATCCATTGTGCATCATTTGTGCTGTGTTTTAGTTCCGAGTATTGCCTCTTTCCTGCTTCCATGCTCAACAGTTAAGAGATCTCTCCGATGGCAGCACACACAGGCAATCTAGCAGTATGTTCCACCTACTGTTTGAAATGCATCTTCATAGACATGAAACCGTTTTACCACTTCGCACTCTTATTATTATTATACTGCGCAACTCTTGTACGGCCATAAAAGGTAGCTGGTAATGGCCGATCTTCAAATAGTTACTATTAATAGTTGTGGGATCACCAGCAAGCCACTCTCTGGATCTGTTTTCTCTCCCTAAATGAGGCAGTTGGACTAACTGACCCCTAACATGGCACACGAGGCTAAATTCCATGCTATGTGGAGAAGCACGCCCACAGCAGAAAGCTCTCCAGCCAGCAAAAAAAAAAAAAACCTTAATAAAAAGTAGATGATTGCACCTTTCCAGAAAATGGATATGGAATAATTTCCAAAAAGCAACTTGTTATAAGAAAAGTTTCATGGAAGGAAAAGTAACTGAAGCAAATGACGAATACCACATTGAGAAGGACCAAAGGAGACGGGGAAGATGCTTGGGAGGAAGAACAACAGAATGATACAAAAGTTGGCTCACGTCACTCTAGGACTACTCACAACAGCTCATGCCTCGAAGTATTACTTGAGTATCAAGTGAAACAAAAGCCATCTTCTGGCTAAAGTGCTCAACCTAGAGTTTGCAAGAAATTGCAGCCCATTCATTCTACTTAACTAAATTTGTTAAGCCGAGATTACAAAAAAGGTAATTAGCTCAAGGTTCTAAAGACAAGGTTGGTTTATTGACAGAGGCCAGTGAAGGCTGCTCTGGTACAGACCGTCACAGCCACAGCTTCTAAGAACGTCAATGTACAACATGAACATATGAGGATACCATGGGCTCTAATTTTTTTTTTTTTGTCATTTCGTCACGAATACATTTCCCATCCTAACTGAAAGCAATTTTTAAAATTTATTTATTAAAAACGCACTAGCCAAGAGAAGCCAAAAATGACATTACCTAAAAAAACGCTAGTAAGCTCTGAGAAATTGAATACTACTTAGCAAATTAAAAGAATTTCACAATATATTTTCCTCTTGCGTTTCGCACCACTGACATCTTCAGTAATATCAATACCCAAGTTTTTTTTTAAATAAATGTTCAAATTAAACACTTTTTATGATCATGATATAATTTGTAAATGCATTTGAAATACTTCAAAAAGGACTGAATACAACTGCCTTAACGTCCACTTGGCAATGCAAACCCATGTATGTATTCGACCCAATTCACTGTTTTCCTTTCACCAAGTCAGTAAAGCCCCGAGCGGGAGGCCGTGGTAGAGGCTGTGTGAAGCCACCAGCCTGCGAGGCGGGTCGCGGTCCGTCCTCGCCACTGAGCCCGGCGCGTTTCGCTCCGCCCGGCAGGTAAGTGGGCGACGCCACCCGCGGCGGTTTCGTCCTCTTTACAGAACTTTAAAACACTCGCGTAACTGTGAACCGTGCGCGTTACCGTAACGCACGTTCCCGAAGTGATTTTAGAAACTACCGGTCCCGGTCCCGGGTGCTCTGGAAAGTTCCAGGGCCTCGCAAGTGGCGGACGCGGGGCGCGCTCCCGCCCGCGGCGTTCGGCCTCCCCGCGGAGAAGTCGGGACGGGGCCGCCCGCGGCCGAAGGGAGAAAAAGGGCCTCGGCGGCCCCGGTCCCCGCAAAGCCCGGACGCCGGCGCCTCGCCACGCGCGCTACCCACCTGGGCGCGCAGGGCCGCGGCGGGGCCCGGGCAGCATCGCGTTCGCCGACGCCCCGGAGCCGGCCGGAGACTCCCGCGAGCTCCGCTGGGCCGAGTCTCTCTCCCGCCGCCCGGGCGGCCGCGGCGGGTCGCAGGAAACCCCGTCCCGTCCCTGGCGCGGGCCGCGCGGCCGGGCGCTCTGAGGAAGTGAAACCGCTCAGGGGCCTGCGCTCGCCTCCTTTTCAACGGGCTGCCTGAGTTTCTCACCACGCTCGTGCCTGCTTCCTGCCTCACCTTGTCCCCCAGCGTGGCCTCAGGACCAGGCCGCCTGTGGCCGCAGCCCCTCTTGTCCCATCCGGGTCTTCCAAACGGCCCCGCTTCCAGGCAGGCCCAGGGATGCCAGAGGTGGGCGTTTGCTGGAAAGGGGGCGTAATAAATACAGATATATAGATATATAGAAATACAGATGATAGAAATTTCTATAGATATATAGAAATTAAGATGTAGAAATTAAGATGCAGATAAGATTGTGATTTGTAAAATATTCCATTTTACCCAGACTTTCTAGGCTAGGTTTACACGTTGAAAAGTGATTTTAAATCCCATATAAAATTTATTTCCTACTCCTCCTGCTCACAAATGGGCCCAGTAAAAAATTTGTTATGCATCTAAGTAGCCTCTCCAAACAAGAATTGTTTGTATGTGTTAACGACTGAGATAGACCAAAGGGATTGTCCCAGAGCCTTCAAATAAACGTCTCTTCTTTTCTCAAGGATCTCTAAAGTAGTAATTTACCTTTTGAAGTGGAAGATATTTTTGAAGATCAGTTTGAAGATTTGGTGACAATACATGATTTAAGTGCCTCTCTTCCCCTTCTTAGAAAAGAAACCTGAAAGGAAGCTTGCTTAGCAACTATTTCTCTCATAGTCTTTTTTTAGGAATACTATAAATATCAAGTGTCAAAGAAAATGTTAACTTTTCTCACATAACTAGACTTGTTATTAGAACTTCATAATATAATACAGAAAATGGAGAAATACGTGAGATGTCAGAAAAATTTGAAAGCTATTGTAGATGTATTTATCTGCTTATAGTTTTATTAACATCATTATTATTTTCAACTTGATTTTCTGAATTTGAAATAATGGAGCAAAAGATGTCTAATTTATGAAAACATGTCATATTGACAGGTATAATGTCATAATAATATGTATGCCTCTTTACCAAGAGACCTCAATATATTGAGGTAAAAAGAAGAGAATTGGGATTGTAGGGCACATATAAACTCTTGGTCAATGTTTTTAGAAATTCAATTCCTAGGCAAGTGTAAGTCTTCCTGAACAGACCTATTGGGGAACTAATGTCCTAACTGGTGCATTTTCTAGTGTCTATATCCCTGACAAGAGCTACTTTAACAAACATAAACACTCCAGCTTATGCTCTCCAATTACATGTCCAAATCTTCAAAGGCACCCATCTAGCACACAAAAACTTGTTAACAAAGACAGTCTTCAAATAGTAAATTACATCTGTCACATGTACTGAACAGCCTTTCTGTATGAAAAGCCCTGGACCGGGTCAGAAGGCTGCAGTTGTCACCCTGACTCTGCACCTTGCTCTCAGGGTGACTGGAACAATTCTTAATATTTCTGAGCCTTAGCATATCTCATCTAAATGAGTAAATTAAAATAATTATATTCAAGCCTCCTCCTATAAAATTTTATGACACTGTCTTCTATAATAAGTATGGAAAATAAGATTTATAATACCTAGGAAAATTAAGTACATTTCAGATGCTTGTTTCCACTGTTTATGCCAATATGATCCTAGTAAATGGAAAGATAAAAGCAAAAATGTGCTTAAAATTATGGGCTGGTTTCTAAAAACTAGTTTATTTCATAAGACTTTGTGTTAGAAAATCTTAAAAATCTTCCACTAAAGTTTAAAGATTATTCTGGTCTAATTTTTTGTTTCAGGTACTGAGTGGGGAAGACAATTCTTGTTCAAAAGTTATAGGCTAACGTATAGCCCATTGACTTATTTATTTATTCTTTTGTTTTACAGTTTGAAGTTAAATCGACTACTCCTCTTTTTTAAGAAAAGTATTTTATATGCTAAGCACTATACATGAGTTTCACAATAGTCATGCCATTTTGTTCTCAAAACAATGTGGCTTGAACCATATTTTACAAATGAGAAGTCTAGGTTTTAAACATTTTAAGTGACAGAGCTGGGATTCAATTCCAGATCTGACTCCATAGCCTACCCTCTTACCTATAATCTCCCCTTTCCTTTTAAGGTCACTTAAGGCCATTGCGAAAGATTACGTGGACATCATAGGCTAGGTTAGAGATATATACACACTGAAAAATTATTTTTATTTTCCTACCCACTTTCCCACAGAGCTATAATCCCATAGAACTAAACACCAATATCCTTAAAAATAGGTGTGAATTACACTTACAATTCATTACAATTTTGGTGCTATTTGGTTGAGGATATATAGACATTGACACAAATACACACACACACCACATTTATGTGTATTTGTGGTGACCTAAGTCTTATATGTATTGCAACTTTGCCAATGCATTTATGAAAATATATTTTAGAAAAGTTTTCACTCATTTTGGTCTTGTTTCTGTGTCAAGCACATCTTTAATCACAGTTGACTTGATTTTTCCCATGCTTTTTCCCTTAAGGAGATGATACCATCTGAAATATTGGGTCATCTTTTGGTTTGCATTTGCTCTGAGGAAAGAGGAACTTAGTAATTCTCATGCTGTGAGCCTTTTTCAGTCAGAATGCCACCAGCAGCGTGTAATGGCAGGTTTCTGATTTTACCTCTGTCACAGAATGACAAAAAAATACTAGCCACAGTTGGTTTCTTGTTTCTCAATATATCAAACTCTTGGATCCATTGACTTCTTCCCTTGCATTCTTTTTTTCTAGCAGCATATTGACAGCCTCAAGGTTATTACCCAACCCTGTGGATACGATAAGAGCCTCATGCTGACTCTATGTTCCAATAAATGGATAGCTAAAGTGTTTGCTGCTGCCTTGGTACGGTTGCTATGGCTGATTCCTTGTGTCCTTTGCAGACTGGATGCTGTTGCTCACACTATTGACTTTATTTCTGCTTTTGTATTCTGCATGTGTTTAAAGAACAAAATTGGTTCTTTCCTAAAGCAACAACCTATCGTAAAAGTGAAATAGTTTACTTCTTCATGACTATTTATTAATTGCAGAATTTTCCTCTTGGGAGACATGCCTGGATTTTTAGACACTGAAGTATACTATTCCCGTAGGGTGTATTGTATTTCTTATTTGCTAGCTCAGAACGAAACCAAATACCAGAAAGGTTTGAAGGAATTTCCTAGCAGTAATACTTTCTTTGTCATTACTGGGAAGCTTTCTTCATTGTCTTATCTTCCCCAACATTTGACTGAATTCTTTAATACTAATCTACCTGTGTAACAACCCCCCAAAATGTTCATATCCTAATCTCTAGAACCTGTGTGTATGTTACTTTACATGGAAAGTGGAATTAAGTTAAGGATCTTGAGTTGGAAAGATTACCTAGATTATCCAGGGAGCCCGATGTAATCACAAGGGTATTTATAAGGTGGAGGCAGAAAAGTTAGAGAGGAGGTGTGATGAGGAAGCCAGACATTGGAGTAATGTGCTTTGCATATGGAGGAGGAGGCCACAAGTCAAGGAATACAGGTGGCCTCTAGAAGCTGGAGAAGGCAAGGAAATGGATACTCCTGCGGAGCATCCAGAAGGAACCATTTCTGGTGATACCTTGACTTTTAGCCCAATGAGACTGATTTTGGACTTCTGACATCCAGAATTCTAAGATAATAAATTTGTAGTGTTTTAAGCCAGTAAGTTGTGGTAATTTCTTGCAGAAGCAATAGGAAACTGGCACATCAATTTATGGTGATGAGTTGAGTGTTTGGGAAGATTCATTAATAAGGAAAATCTCTTGACATTCTTCTAAACAAATATACATTAAATAATATTTAGTTTGCTTTACCATTAATTTGCTAAGTCCCTGTGGAGCAATGGCTCATTGCTAATTGGTGATCGTGGTAGCTCTTTGGTATTCCTTCCTGCATGGCTGTTTGCATTATGTACTCGCTTTTGTTCTCTAGTGATTGAACAGATGTGCTGAATCTTCTCGATTAGATTGAGTCTGATTGTAGAAGTAACCAAGTTTTCTATTTATACTGTAGCACACACCGCTACTTCCACCCCTCCAACCACACCCTTGCCTATGATAGAAAGTGAAAGTGAGTTTGCTGGCAGTAAGCTTGCTCAGTTTTAACAATCACTACCATACAGCACTTGCATGTTAAGAAATCTAAAGTTCTCCTTTTCTCTTTTCTGACTTTTTTGAGTCTCTTTGTGGACTATGGTAATTCGCATGTACTTTTACCTTGTCATTATCGATTTGAGCTTCAGCCCCAATCCTTACCCAACACATAATGTTTTCTTAAGCAACTAATTCACCATAGGTCTTTCAATATCCAAACCTGTTAGCTTCATTCCTCTACAGGATTGATAAACCAATATTGCTCTTCATATTTGTATTATTCATTAATTCACTCAAAAGGAATTTAGTAAATGCCTACTATATGCAAGACACAGTGCTAGGCACTGGGCACACAGAGATGAAAAGATAAGGCCCTTGCTTCCAAAAATGTCTACGTTCTAGGCATTCTCCTTCAGTTTTTGTGGAAAATTGTGAAGGACAGACTAATACTAAATAGTTCTATGGTAATTGAAAAATACTTTTGGACCACTGGAAGGATCAAGAATATTCTTGTAAGTAACGTGAATATTAGGGCAGGTTCCCTTATAAATAATTCATAGTAAAGAAACATGTTGACATTGGGAGTGTTTGGAACCGGAAAATAACAACAGGAAGTGGTTGGAGAAAAATTTCAACAGAAAGAGAAGCAAAGATAATGTGCTTCAGCCAGTGATGTGACTACCTACTAATTGTGCCTAGGGCAGGTTCTAAGAACTGTACTTGTTGAAATGATCTAAGAATTGGAAGAGAATATGCAAGAGAATACAGAATGTCTACCACAAGATTTTCTAGGGTAGTGAGTAGCTTGTTAAGAGCTTAGAAGAGAAGAAAACGTAGAAATTTATTTGAGGCAAGTCAAGTTAGTATCTTTCTAAAGTCCAGATCATCTTGGACCTGAAAAGCAAAAGTTATTGAAGTCCATAGCTGAAAGACCCTCAGAGAAGAAAAAGCAGTTGGCATAATGAACTCTTTCCCAAAGGACTAAAAAAGAGAATAAGAGCAGAAAGTGGCATTTTTATGGTAAAAATTCTCAGTGAATGGCAGAACTGTTTGAAACGAAGCTGATGCCGAAAGAATACCATCTCCTGCAGGTCTTATGAAGGTTACTTTTTCTCCTTTCCTGTGGCTGGTTTAGCGTGCATCCCCCACTGTCTGAGGGACCAGCTGTGTGGTAGCAATTAGTCTTTTGAAGAAGCCACCTGCAGAGGACTCCTGTTGCCCTGGTGAGCAATCTGTGAGATTTCAGGGTGGAGGGCTCTCAAGCCTGGACGTTCTGTTGCAAGACACTCTGTAGAGTTCAGGGGTGCTGAGTCTTTGAGGAATGCTGAAGGGAATCTCAGGCCATCCTGAGATTTTCACTGGGACCAATAAAAAGTATTTCTTCATGAAAACCCTGGGATCGAAAACATCATGTATATTTTTGAAGCAAAGAGAAGACATTATTTAGAGGTGATTTATTTCTGAGCCTAGGTCAAGCATACATAGGAGACAGATGTTTAAAATTATGTTGAAATAAAAAATAAGCGTTTAAGTCATAGGTGTAGCTACCTCTTAAGTGGTAGCTTGAATAGGCACAGAAACAGAGAAAGTAAGGGATATAGTGAATTTTTCTAATTTCTAGAAATGTGAGTGGAAGAGCACTTTGAAAAATTCTACTGAAGGAGCTAGAAAATGTCTTTAATTCATGAGTGCCATATAACTTTCATTACATTTGTTTCCTACTGAAAATAATTTGGAAAAGATTAAAAATAATAGTAAAAAGTAATAGAAAAGAAATTTAGACATTTAAGATTAGAAACAAAAGTTATTTTTCACTCTGTAAAATTTAGTGAGCATCTTCTATGTGTGTAATATTTTAATAATAGTATATAAAGGGTGAACATTTTATGTACTAAAGAATATAATTCATAATGAGATATTAACACTGTAATAATTGGTAAACACAGTTAATTAAAATTCAACTTAAAAATAAATGAGTCTTGTTTTATAGACCCAGTGAATACTTGCCATAAAATTGCACTAAGGAATTTGAAAAAAGTAAATATTCAAAACATTCATGATGTATTATTATGTAGGCATTCTGTAATTATATATTGAGTATCTACTATGTGCCATGGTTTCTATCCTTAGAGTCTTTAAACATAAGACAAATAACAGCAATTGTAACACAATGACTGTAATAGAGTATTCCAATAGAATAATAGAAAAAAGAAGATATAATAGAGAAGGCACTGGATTATGTAGAATATTTAGCAGATTAAGGCAGGGCAAATGGAAGTTAGCCTATCCTTAGAATAAGAAAAATACTCGCTGTTCTCTACTGGGGAACAATCTAAACGAATTAAAGTACAGTCTCTAATCTCTTTTCAGGAAAAGGCAACTGCCCCTTACTACATCGAAACTATTTTTATAAGTGTATTTCAACTTACACTAAAAAAAAAAAAAAAAGTGTATATAAAATAAATCAGCAAAGGTATTATAGCAAAGAATTCACTTTATATTCAAAATGTTTACTATTTTTTTCATTATTGTAATACTTCTAGCAGGTGGTAATTTTTTTTCAGTCTTTTTCTCTTCAAACTCTGAAGTAGAGCAGACAGATACCGACTACATTGAGAGTTTTCCCCTTTTATACCTTTATACTTAGTAAAAACAGATCTGCTTTCAGTGACTAACTGATAGGTTACAATTTCTATCTAGTCAGCCACTTAAAAAAAAATCAGAAAAAGTACCTTAAAGGGGAACAGAAAGAAGCTATATGTGAGATGAGCATGTCATTTTTTTTTTTTTCTCCCTTTGGGTAAGTAGCCATTACTCCTCTCACACAAGCATGACCAGTGAGAATAGTTCAACAGGAGTGGACTAGGATCCTCTCTCTTTCCAGGAGGAGGCTAGCTACTTCGTTCTCATCCAGACACAAGAGAGAAAAGAGAGGCCACTGTCTGATAGATGTCCACATTAACTAGAAATCGTAGCAGAGATCAGTTTGAGACTTCTGCACACTTTGTGAATCTGAAATGAGCTAGTTAGTGAACTCACAAAGAGCAGATTAGCCCTGATTTAACCATTGCATATATTCGTCAGAAGCTGAAAGAGATTCATTCCCTCCATGGACTTAGTGGAGATTCTATGGTGTTAGGTTGGGACAAGGAGGAAGGGGAACAGATGCTTTGTCTAGGGGGTTTCCACTGAGAAATAGATGACGTTAGGAGATGCTTTGTCTGCTAGGAGGAAAAAACTGAGCAGAAGGGGGGCTTCCAAGAAAGAAGAGATGGCATGTCAAGGCGGCTTCCCAGGACTGAACAGATGTTCGTTCTACGATAGGGGGTCTCCAAGGACTGACTAGCCAGAAAGACGTAGAAAGGCCACCAGAAATGAGGGTCTGTGGAGCATGTGACAAGGAAGGCGACAGCATCCTCAAGTGACCTACCCTCATTAACACAGTAAAAATCACACCCGCCAGCGCCATGACAGTTTACAAATACCATGGAAACCCCCAGAAATTGCCTTACGAAGTTAAAAATGGGGAGGGTTCCCAGTTCCAGGAATTCTCCATCCCTTTCCTAGAAAAACCATGAATATTCCACCCCCGACTTAACATAAAAGTATGCAATCAGCATAAAAGGGAAAATCTTTTTAAACTCAGGGTCTCCTCCACTCATGGGGTTGACCCATTCCTTCTCTGGAATGAACTATGCTTTAATAAACTTGGGCACTTTGCTTGCTTGCATTTGCTTAGTCTGCCCATTTGCTCCGTGGACTCGCTACCAATAACCATTCTTTGGTACTGGGAACCAAGAACCAGGAAACACGGACCTGCAATCTGGTCCCCACACCTGACATGGGGTCTGAATGGAACTGACCACATTTTGTGACCTTCCTGTCCCCTGTAACTATTGTTATTTTTACCATACTACCACATATATAGTTTATTCTTATTTATTTAATATAGTCTCTGCATAAAGTATAGGCCCCTTGTGATGGTTAATTTTAGGTGTCAACTGGACTGGCTTAAGGAATGCCTAGAGAACTGGTATAGCATTAATTCTAGATGTGTCTGCAAGGGTGTTTTCAGAGCAGACTGGCATGTAAGTAAGTGGATAGAGTGAGGAAGATTCGCCCTCGATATAGATGGGCACCGTCCATTCAGCTGGGGGCCCAGATAGGACAAAAAAGGAGGGAAAAGGATTTCTTCTCTCTCTCTCCCTCTCTCTCCTGGAGTTGGGATACTCTCCTCCTCCTGCCCTTGGACATCAGAACTCCAGGCTCGCTGGCTATAGGACTCCAGGATTTACACCAGTAGCCCCTGGATTTCTAGGGCTTCAGCATCGGAGTGAGAATTATGCATCAGCTTCCCTGGTTTTGAGACTTCAAGTTTGGTCTGAGCCATGCTACGTAGTTTTCCAGTTTGCAGACGGCCCATTGTGGGACTTCTCGGCCTCCATAATTGTGCAAGCTAATTCCCCTAATAAATATCCTCCCGTCTATCTATCCATCCATCTATCTATCCATCCTATTGGTTCTATTACACCAGAGGACTCTGGCTAATACAGATTTTGGTGCCAGAAGTTGTTTTAGAGGAACAGAATTTAATAATGAATTTTCTTAATTGTTTTGAGGTTTCTGGAAATGGCTCTCTAATCTGATTAGACTTTAAAATGCTAAGGACTCTCCTTCTAATGGTACAGAGAGCACTGATAGTCCCTGGCATGAACTGTTTACAGAGATATGCAAAATATCTGCATTGGATACTCCTAATCAACCACTCATAAGAGGCTAGGAAATTGGTAACTCTATGTGACACTTTCAAACATTTGTGGAAAAACAAGGAATATAATGACTTTGGTTGCCTCTAATGTCACTGGACAAAATGATGAAAGAAAAGGATAAGCTTAGGGATTCAAATGTCTGGCTCCAGCTCCTCATAACTAGCCTCAGGGCTTATAAGTGTATCCGGAGCCAGAATTTTCTCTCTTACAGCCATAGGGCTGAAGCTGCTGAAAATCGCACACAAGACCTTATCCTTCAACTGGCTGGATTACAACAGAAGTTGAACTCTCAGCCTCACAGGGTGTCTACTGTTAAAGCCAGAGCATTAGCTGGGAAAGCGTGGGATCCTTTCAGTTGGGTTGGGGCCACGTGGGAAGACCCTGATGAGGCTGGGGAACATTGAGCTCCAAAATTCTGAGTTTTGTTTGCCAGCAGAAGTGGCCTCCATACCCCAACCACAGTGGTAGTTGCCTTTCATCCTCTGTCTGAGGGGTTGACCTGCATTGCCTGAGGATCGTCATGGCCTCCCTGAGACAGATGCCATGTGAAATAATGCCCTGCCCCTACTCTTTGCTTCCAGACCTATAACTAGACTCGAGTCCCAGCAGGCCCCTAAAGGTGAAGGACAAAATTTGACCCATGAGGAGGTATGCTACACTCCAAAAGAATTTCTTGAGTTTTATTTTAATTTTTACAAGCAGAAATCTGGGGAACATGTGGATATAAAGGGTATGGGATAATGGTGAAAAGAACGTAAAGTTGGATCAGGCTGAATTTATTGACATGGGCCACAAAGCAGAGATTCTGCGTTCAACGTTGCAGCTCAAGGAATTAAGAAAGGTACTAACAGTTTGGCTGGTTGACAGAAACATGAATCCAAAGGGGACCACTGTGAGCCAGTTGGAGACGCCCCATCTCTCTAGGTTTATCATGGGGGAAGAGATCCAAAGGCTTAGGGAGATTGGAATGCTAAGGTAAAGTCAGTCACTTAAAATCTCTCACACTGAGAGGGTCCAGAAGACACACCTTGCACCAATATGTTGAGAAATAGATTTGTGAGGGGAGCCCCAGCACCCCTGAGGAGCTCCATGATTGCTCCTCTCTGTAGTCCAGACCTTACAGTGGGGACCTCAGTCTCTCATTTGGAAAACGCCAATGCAATGGAAATAAATGAATCCCAGGGGGCAGGGGCCAGGTGACAGCACTCAGTCATCACAGTCGAGGTGAGTGTAGTTACTGCAGTAGACAGCAGAAGCAAACTGGAAATCAGAATAGGCCGACTCTCATAGATCCATGGTGTTGGCTGGTTATCTACAGTGTTCCTGGAAATGATACAGATAAAAAAAGCCTATTAAAATCTTACTTGATCTGTATGAGTAGAAAACTTTCCAGTCAAGTGCCCAAAAGTCTAACTTGAATCATAAAAACAGAGAATTATAGTCCCTCAATCAATTCCCAGACTTGAGCCCGTTTACAGACCCAGAACCCTTTGAATGAAGGAAAGGCTGGGTTCCCCCCAAGAAGGGCTCTGGTACGCTACCGACAATTTATACTGTTAATATTTCTCCTATACTTCCGTAGAGGGACCTACAGCCCTTTACCATGGCAACTGTGAATTGGGGAAATGGAAATAATAACAGATTTGGGGGACTACTGGACACTGGCTCTGAAGTGACACTGATTCCAGGAAATCTGAAATGTCACTGTAGCCCTGAAGTTAGAGGAGGGACTTTTGGAGGTCAGGTGACCAGTAGGGTTTTAGCTCGGGTCCAACTCACAGTGAGTTCAGTGGGTCCTGGAACCCATCCTGTGGTCACTTGCTCAGTTCCAGAATGCATAATTGAAACAGACACACTTAGCAGCTGGCAGAATCCCCACATTGCTTCCCTGACCTGTGGAGTGAGGGACATTATGGTGGAAAAGGTCAAATGGAAGCCATTAGAGCTGCCTCTACCTAGGAACATAATAGACCAAAAATAATACCACATCCCTGGAGGGATGGCAGAGATTGGTGCCACTATCGAGGACTTTGAAGATGTAGGGGTGGTGATCGTCATCACATCCTTGTTGTATGTTCCTGTCTGGCTTGTGCGGAAGAAAGATGGATCGTGGAGAATGACAGTGGGTTATCACAAGCTTAATCAGTGGTGACCCCAATTACATATGGTGCACCAGATGGTGCCAGATAGGTGACAATTTTTGCAGGGGTGAAGAAGGTTTTCTAGAAGGCTGTATATGCTCTGAATTAGTATACTGTATATGGTACTCTTTCTTCCACAGCCAGGATTTATGGGTCCAGGAATGAAGGGGCAGGAATGGGAATGGCACCACTCGCTATTACCTCTTCTGACCCACTAGCAAAATTTTTGCTTCCTTTTCCTGTGACTTTATGCTCAGCTGCCCTAGACATCTTAGTTCAGAGGCAGGAATGCTGCTACCAGGAGACAAAACAATGATTTCATGGAAATAGAAGTTAAAATTGCTACCTGGCCACTTTGGGCTCCGCTGAGTCAACAGGATAAGCAGAGAGTTGCAGGGTTGGCTGGGGTAATTGATCCAGACTACCAGGGGGAAATTGAACTGCTACTCCATGATGATAAGGAAGAGTATGTCTGGAATGCAGGTGATGCCTTTAGACTTAGTAATGCCATGCTCGTGATTAAGGCCAGTGGGAAATTACAAAAGCCTAACCCAGGCGGGACTACAAATGGCCCAGAAACTTCAGGGGTAAATGTTTGAATCACCCTGCCAGGTAAAGAACCATGACCAGCTGAGGTGCTTGCTGAAGACAAAGGAAATACAGAATGGGTAATTATAAATACTAACTAGACCATGTGAGCAGTTACAGAAATGAGGGCCGTAATTTTTGTATTCCCTCTATATTTTGTTAAGAATATGTTCCTGGGTATATTTACATATATTATATATATATACACATATATATTAGCAAATATCTTTGTTTATTTCCTCTCATTTCTTTATCATATAACATAAGATATATTGACTTTACATCATTATTTAAGTACAGTCATGTGTTGCTTAATTTGTGGGATATATTCTGGAATATGTGCCCTTAGGTGATTTTGTCATTGTGAGGATATGGTAGAATGTACTTACACAAACCTAGGTGGTATAGCCTACTACAAACGTATGCTATCTGGTATAGCCTATTGTTCCTAGGCTATAATCCTGCACAGCATGGCACTGTACCAAATAAATTATAGGAAACTGTAGCACAGTGGTAAGTATTTGTGTATCTAAACATAGCTAACCATAGGGAAATGTACAGCAGAATTGCGGTATTACAATCCTATGGGGCCACCATCATATATGTGGTCCATTGTTGACTAAAATGTTGTTATCCAGCACATGACTGTATTGTTAATTTTACATCATAGTATTTAAATTATGGAATATCAGGAGAAGAGTAAATATCCCCAAGGACTTTACTGCCTCTTCTGTGGAAGGGATTAGTGTGGTTTTTGTTGTACACAGGATAGTTGTTTCATGTTAGGTGAAACTATGAACTTGTTTTTACTTGGAAATTAAGTATGGTTTAAGGAGATGAGTATGATGCTAAGATGACAAAGGGTGAACTCGTGATGGTTAATTTTAGATGTCAGCATGACTGGATTAAGGAATACCTAGAGACCAGGTGAACTAATAAATATTACTGCTGGGCGTGTCTGTGAGGGTGTTTCCAGAGCAGATTGGCATGTGATTCAATGGAGTGAGTGGGAAAGATCCTCCCTTTCTTCCCTGAAGCTGGGATAGTCTCCTCCTCCTTCCCTTGGGCATCAGAACTCCAGGTTCTCTGGCTTTGGGACTTCAGGACTTCCACCAGTATGGCCCCTGGGTTCTCAGGGCGTTAGCCTCATACTGACAATGCACCATGGGTTTCCCTGGCTCTGAGGCTTTTGGACTTGGACCAAGTCACACTACCGGCATCTCAGGGTCTCCAGCTTGCAGATGGCTATTGTGGGACTTTGTAGCCTCCCTAATAGCATGAGCCAATTTCCCTAATAAATTTCCTCTCCTCTATCTATCTATCATCTATCTATCTATCTATCTATCTATCTATCTATCTATCTATCTCTTATTGGTGCTCTGTCTCTGGAGAACCCTGACTAATACACCCCCTCAAGGGATCTTATTTATTTTTCTATCTCCAAAACTATCATAATTCTAGTATAGAATGAATGACTAATATGTAGAATTTAGTACTGTTTATTGAATTGGGTACTATAAGAACTGTTGTACAGACAGAAAGTAGGTTAGTAATTGCCCAGGGTTGGGGGTTAGAGAAAAATGGAGAGTGATTGTTAATGAGTATGTAGTTTCTTTTTGGGGTGATGAAATGTTCTAAAATTAGAGAGCAGTGATGATTGCAGAACTCCATGAATATACTAATAACCACCGAATTGCACATTTCAAAAGGGTGAATTTTGTGGCATGTGAATTACATCTCAAGAAAAATGTTATAAAAATGAATAAGGAAAGGCTTGAATTGATCTAGGCTGATTCAAGAACCAGTCCTTTTAGGTGGGAGAGGGGAGTGTGGAGCACACTGATTTATCCTACAGGGTTAAGGTTGTCATCTTTGGGCCAATCAACAATGGTTGTGGGGAGGGAGGGGAAGTTGGAGGGTAAGATATGCGGGAAAATGGCCACACAAATTCAGAGCACATAGTTGGACTAGGAGAAAATTATTTTCCAGGAAAAAAGTGGTTGCTATCCCCAGAATAAAGAAAGAAGAGGTATGGAGAGGTTAAAAAATAGATGTGTACTGTAAGAGATCAACTAGAAAAGCCCAGATGTGACTCTACCAGTTGGCTCAAGTGATGCTTACGGCGGCATATCACACAGGCACATCTGCAGTTCCATTGCCCAACTCTAGCTACTGGGAATGTTGGCTGGAGACATCTCACAGCTGTGTTCTCTCCAGGAATTGCTCTTGGTCAAAAGAAGCTGCCTTGCTCAAAGTCACTTACCTTCTCCACGAGGCATCCAATGAGTTGTTAATGTGGAAGTACAACCTCTAGGTCCCTTACCCAAATGTGATAATTCTGAAGGGCCATCCAGCTTAAGAACCACCCAAAGTATGGCCTGGGGTCTGTGTTGTAACTGCTTCTTTGTTCAACTTCTTCCTTTGCCTAGTCCTACTTCTTTTACCCTTTATGTCTATTGTTCCTGAGAATATTTCCCAGCAGATTTCCTGCAGGTAAATATCAGAATATGTTTCCCAGAAAACTTACAACAGTTGGTACCAGGAGTAGTACTAGGAATACTAGGAAGCAGACTCTCCAGTAAGATTCGGGGCTGAATCCCACTCCAGTCAGTGGGCCCTCAGGATGTCATTGCTGGCATTGATAGCTCCAGGCACATGGTTTTAGTGTAATTGATAAAACTTTTTCCAGTGCTGACCTGGGAGGGGATCCTAACAGAAAGAATCAAACTGCCAGATGCAATAGTTGAGGCATATGAGAGGTTTGGGGAAAATAGTGATGATAAGGACTATGGAACTGAATTGTTATGGCAAAGGCCATTGGTTCACTGGAGGAAGAAAACAAAAGGCTAAGGGTGGTTACTCACCACTATGAAACAAATTGTGAAAGACAGAGGCCTCCTTGGCAGTATATAAAGAATAAAGAGATTCTCATTTCCTGTAGCTGGAGTTTAGAGAAGGTTAAGGATCAGGGCCAAGACTTAATTTTATAAAGATCAGAACTTCAGAGAAGTTCAAATTCTCAACCCCAACGAGTCTGCTATGCCAAGATCAGGGCCCTGATTGGGAGGGAATATACCCTGAAACTTGGCATGGTGATGATATCTGGGTCTCTGGGTCTATGCACTTGAAAATATTTCAGCCCCAGATTCCTCCCAATTCTCTAGGCCTGGAGAAGTGCACCTCTCCTCTGCATTAAATGCTAGAACTTCTTCCTCCAATGCATAACTTGTGCCTTACAAGGCAAAATATACCTTTCTCCCCTCAGATTTATTCCCTTTTCCCTTCTTGGCCACCAGATTAATAATGAGGGTCCAGATACAATATGACTAGGTAAAGGAAGAGCAGGACCTCCTAAAGGAAAAAAGGCTCTATAAATCAAAAGAGCAAGAAGATCTAGTCAACATGTGTCCACAAGATTGCAAAAATATAAATGGGACTGGATCTTGAAGAAGATGAATCAAGTCAAGTGAAACATAGCGTTGGATAACAGAGGGTTTATCAAAAGAGATCACCTTCCTGTGGTATAGGATTCAACATTCTCACAATACCTCAGGAGACAGAAACAGTGCTAATACACTACTTAGTTGGCACTTTGAAGCTTCGAAAAAAATTGATGGCCCCTAATACTTTATAGTACAACTGCTAAGGCAAATGGCAGAGTAAGGAGATTAAGAGTTTAGATAGGGTTGCTGGAGAGGATATATTACAGAAGATGGAAAACTCTTAGGATGTCTGCATTTTATGTGGAATCCCAGAGTACACTCTGTTTATCTATCACAGCGATAAAAATTGCACTACTGAGAAGGGAACCAGAATCGTTAAGAAGCTTAGTAGCAGCAGAACTTTTGCATAACAAGGATCCCAGACATCAGAGGGGATGATAGGATCCCAAAATAATCAATCTAGTACTTTAGCCATCAGAAACAAAATAGGCACAATAATTGTAATTAGCAACAAGGTTGGTGTGACAGCCAGGGGGAGCTTGATCTGCAGATACCCATGGAGATTGTTAATAGAACACATAGTTCCTGGGACAAAACAGCAAACAAAGGTATTTAATCTATAGATTGCTCAAACTATATTAAAGAAATAGTTTTTAGACCTGAGCCATTACAGATTTAATACCACCTTACTAAAAGAGATTCCTAGGAGAGCAAACCCTGCATCACCACATCAAGTTTTCATGGTAATGATTCTTCAGTCCTTGCCCGAACTGTCCTGTTGCCATTTACATAGGTTGTGTATGCTGGAGAAATTCTTGCGTAGTCTATCGAACTCACATGCAGTGCAGATCAACCCTTATTTAAGTATTATGTGTGTTCATCTGAAGCTAAATGGGATTTCCTACTTGGCTGTGAGAGTTGATTTTCTTTTAAGTTTCAGAGGAGGCAGAACTGAAAACATTTGCCCAGCTGGATCTCAGAATTGTTATGAACCCATAACTGCTAGGTGTCATCCCCCTAGCCCACAAATAGAAGTAGTGATTTAAATTATCCTGCTCCTACCCTGTCATTGTATGTTGGGTTGAAGGGATATAGGGGGAAGATAACTTGACTTCCTCTCCACAGTGCTCTATACTCAAGAAAGTGTACTTAAGAAGTTTCACTCGAAGAGTTTCTCCCTAGGAGCCTCAGCCACACTTGCACTTGATTTAGAGGATAATATTCTGTACTTCAAACCTAAACTTCAAGCCTAAGCCTGAGGTGCAGTGAAATCAGATTTCTGATTTTAGGATAGTATGTGTATATTTTCCATTTTAGGTGGACAAGAATCAGAAGCCAGAGGGGTACCTGTGCTAGCTGTCATATTGGTGGCCAACTAATGCACCAGTCCTCCTGGTATTCATGCCCTTGTGTAGTTCCTTCCCACATTGACTTGGGGATTGGCCATATAATTTTTACCAATGGAATATAAACAAGCACAATATAAGCAGAGGCTTGATAAAGGCTTGAACATGGGGGTTTGTCTTGTAATGTTTTCTCTTGGAATCTTGAACCAATACTTAAAGAGGTCCAGAGATACTGATAGACCATGTAGATAAGGAGATATGTCCAGCCATCCCTATTTATTCCATCCATCACAGATATGGAGTGAAACCTATGAGTGAAGAAGCCATTTATGAAGCCAACATCACCCTGATAGCAAAACCAGGAAAGGATGCAACAAAAAAAGAAAACTACAGACCAATATCCCTTATGAATATAGATGCAAAAATTCTCAAAAAAATCCTAGCAAACCGAATTCAGGTGCTTATCAAAACAATAATCCATCACGACCAAGTGGGCTTCACCCCAGAGATGCAGGGATGGTTCAACATATGCGAATCTATAAATGTAATTCACCACATAAATAGAAGCAAAAACAGAGACCGTATGATCCTCTCAATAGATGCAGAAAAAGCATTTGACAAAATTCAATGCCCTTTTATGATAAGAACGCTTAACAAAATAAGCATAGATGAGACTTACCTAAAAATGATACAAGCCCAATATTACAAACCCACAGCAAATATCATACTGAATGGGGAAAAATTGAAAGCATTCCCACTTAGAACTGGAACCAGACAAGGTTGCCCTCTATCATCGCTTCTATTCAACATAGTGCGGGAAGTCCTAGCCAGAGCAATCAGACAAGAGAAGCAAATCTATGGCATCCAAATGGGAGCAGAAGAGGTCAAACTATCACTCATTGCTGACATATGATCTTATATCTAGAAAACCCCAAAAATTCTGCCATGAGACTACTGGAATTGATAAACAAATTCAGCAAAGTCTCAGGTTACAAAATCAATGTACAGAAATCAACGGCATTCCTATACACCAACAACAATCAAACTGAGAACAAAATCAAAGACTCAATACGCTTCACAATAGCAACAAAGAAAATAAAGTTCCCACTTATCTTGTTTCTTACAATGGAACACCTTAAAGTCCAGTGAGTTTTCTGCCTTGCCCTGACCAGAAGGTCAGGCTGTTGGGCATGGACTAGGAGTCAGTGAAGATGTAACACAAAGAGGTTTGGGAGTAGCCTACATGGCTAAACCTACAGGTACCAGTTCGACCCAATGAGCCAATCTGCCTCACCTTTGGTCAGTGATGACATGTTCATCCTGGGAGGCAAATGGCAGCTACTGCCCAGTGATCTCTGTTGGCTTCCAGTCTGGCCAACCTGTCTGTGAACCAGGTCACTCCCTCTAGAGGTACTTCCTAAAGGCAGAATCCCTAGTGCATTATCGGAGTCACTGGGGCTTTTGCACCATCCAGTGGGGGACTCTCTGTGGTGTGAGCCATGAATTTGTCTAACTAAGTGACTCCCTGGGGTCCTGGTCATGTTCTACCTTGAATATATCATTTCCATTTGATAAAGGAGCCTTTTGCCTGCCCCACTTTCTTTGTTGGGTTGGTGTTAAAATTTAGAATGGATAGATAAGGCCTCAGCAACATTACAGATTTGACAATGGTATACATCCCTGTGAGTGCCCAATAGTATGCCAGAGCTGTTGTTCAAAAGCTGGCTATCTAGATGCTACTCAGGGAATTTTCCAGTCCAGAATCCAATTGCTCACCATATGCAGGTTGCCATTTCTTCTTCCCATAGGCTCCAGTTAGCATGGGAGAATATTGCCGAGACTTGTGACTTAAAAGGACTGAGGGGCTCAAGGCACCCCAGAGGTAGGGCTTGTGCAACTGCACATTACTCTTTTAACAGGGCACACTTCTGTCTAGGGCTTCACTCAAAGGTGGGTTTTTTGTGAGTGATGTTCACCAGGGGAGATTGCAAAATCCCCAAATGTGAAATATGCTGTCTCCAGTTGCTAAATAGCCCCACTAAGCATTGAGTTTCTCTCTTTAAAGTCAGGGGTGTTGTAGTCAGAAATTTCTCCTTAACCTTTTGGGAATGTTCCATTGGGCTCTGGCCTATGTTGCACTTAGAAAGGCGATTTATTGGCCTGTCCCTGGATATTATCAGGATTAATAGCCCAGCTGGCTGTGATTATTGCCTAGACTACATTGTCCAGGGCCCTTTTACAAACAGAATAATGTCATCAATGTAATGTAGGCAGAGAACTGAGACTAGGAGTTCAGCCTTCTGTAAATCCAATTCTACCTACTGATGGCAGGTAATGGGAGAGTTGAGATATCCCTGGGGAAGGACAGTAAAGATGTATTTCATCCCCAGCCATGTAAAGGCGACTTAGTCCTGGTCATCTTCCCTCAACAGAATGGAGAAAAATGCATTGACCAGGTCAACAATAGGCTACCATATGCTGTCATGCTTGGCAAATTGCTCCATGACTGGATTAGAGTTTAGGATAGCTAGAGTAAACGGTGCCAACTGGCAGTTGAATTGGTGCCACTGTGTTCTGAATGCTTTCTTTACAGACCAGACTGGGTTGTTATGTTAGGAAATGGTAGACCTCAAAGCCCCAGCCTCCATCAGCTCTTGAATCAAGACAGTTATTTCCTTTTTATCACCCTGAATGCAATATTGTTTGATTTGGACCACCTTTGTGGCGTGGGCAGCTCAGGGAGTTCTCAGCAGGCAACATGCTCCACTATAATTATCTAAATTAGGCCATTAGGTGGGGTGTAGTCTCAAAGTTGGCAATGAATGCCTTGTGCACAGAAAGCTAAACACATATACCTATTATGCATTCAGCAGTGGGAACCACAATCACTGGTGTGCAAAAAAGGTTTAAGAAGCCCATAGCTAAGCACATGGTGACTTTCTTTCCGTATGTAACAGTGTTAGTTCTGAAACCCCCCAGGGCCATCTGCTGTCCTCACCCATTGTAGAGGCTAGGAATGATGGTGACTTGAGCCCTGGTGTCTAAGAGACACATAAAAGTGTTCATACCACACTTCTCCTCTTCTACCCTTACTGAGGCATAGGGTTGTCAGTCCCTTGTGGGCCCAGAAACCTTGGCCCTACCCCTAGTCTGTTCTCTTGAAGGGGGTCAAGTCAGGTAGAATGGTGGTGAGGCATGGGCCTCTTCCTCCATCAGGAACTTTTCCTTGATGACGGCCCTCATCTCTGCCTTAACGTATCCTCGTATATCAACAGGGATGTGCAGAGTGGACAACCACCAGGAAACGTCCACATCAAAAGCACCTTTCTTTTCCTCTTCCAGTACATGATTAGAGGTTGCTAAGAAGAGATAATTTGCATACCAGGTTCAAGAGGTACAGTGTTTACTTGCAGAAAAAGGAGAAAGAGAGCACACAAGATCCAGCCCCTTCCAGTGAATCAGTACCCCGTGGCTAGCAGATGCTCTGTAGCAGGTGTGTGGGCAGTGTGGCTGTGTGCATCCCACTTTGTGCTGCAGTAGAAGGACCCTGCCACTTGCCACAGGAGGTCCAAAATGCAGAAAGCTGGGGGTTTGTCTCAGGGCCACTGATGTATGTGTAGCTAAGCAGTCTGAGAAAAGTTTACCAGTGCAGGATACGTAGGGAACAGGGATGTACTGGCTGCATTCTGAGCTCTTTGCATGCAATGTGATTTGTGAGCTCGACAGCATGTCCCATGCTGAGCTTAAGGTTCTTCTCGTGAACACAGGGGAGGCATTGGGCTGTTCATGAACACTTTTCTGACACTACTGATCCCTAACAGAGCCACAATTCTTGGACCCTCAATCATATATATGATCTGTATGTGGGTATGTACTCACACACACGTGTGCGCATAACATTCCTATTACGCACTGTCCTTCCTTGTGGAACTGACTCCTTATGACTCGCTTGGTGAAAACGAAGACCCAGAGTTGAGTCACATGGAATCTTTTATCTTAATCTGCCATTATATATAGTTCTGTTTTCTTGGAATTTAGTTACTTTTATTTTATCTATTTATTTTTGCCATGTAACATAGGATAATGCCTCACTTATAGCTCTGGGCAGTCTCCGTAAGAAATGTCTGGAGGAGTATAACTATATAGGCTTCCTAGTTCCTTTGGCTCCCCTTGGATGTCCCCATTCTAATTACCAAGATACCAGTCTTTGCAAATCAGTACATTAACCTTAATCCTAGAAATATGGCCATGAGAGAGAGTCAGCCTGGAGTCCTCTATTGACCAGCCTCCACGCTAGCTTTTGGAGTCATCTCATAACAGAAAAGAACGTCTAGGTGCAGTCTGTGGTTTATATCAACATAAACTTCTTTGGTTTCTAATTAATATCTTCAAAATATTATTGAAATATGGCTTATAAGAAGTTTTATGTCAAATAAATGTCAGAGTGATGCAAATACGGCTAAGGAATTATATGGTAAAAAATACATGATTCTAGTTCTGTATATCTGTAACACAAGGTGATGTGGAAGACAATTAAATAATTTTTATTTCATATTAAATTTCTTACATCTTCTGGTAGGAAATATAATTGTATGTTTATAATATTTTCTGTGATTTAATAATTAGAAACTATCATATTCCACATCGTAGCATTAGTTCTATGAAAGTAGAGATTTTTGTCTGTTTGTTTTTCCATCACTCTTCTCATCACTCTTTTTTCCCCCGGCACTCTTTTAGAACTGCATCTAGCACAGATGCAGAATGCAGAATAATTAAAATAAAATTTGAATTTAGGGAGAAAAATGAGGTTTTATTCTAGGCCATAGAGTAGTCCAGATGCCAAGAATAAATCCATGGATATCTTAAGCAAAGTCTCAGGTAATAATTTGGCTTTTGCTTCCCTCAGCCAACTCCTGAGAAAGGATGATAATATACAGTATAGAATCAGGTATTCCTGGTCCCCTGACCACTATTGTGTTCAATAGTAGCATAATCCCACCATCATTTCCAAAAGATGAGGTCACCAGACTCCTAAACTCCTAAAACTAAAGTAATAGTCTGTATGAACCTATATCAATATATTTTTGTTATAGAATCAAAGATATCTGGGATCAAATATATTATGCAGTCATTGAGAAAATTCATCCATGTTTTCCTAACTTGCTAATAATTCTCTTGCTTTAAGACATATTTCACTAGAAGTTTTGAGATGGAATAATTTCAAATTATTCTCAATCTAATAATGGCATTGGATTCAGAATCAAGAGATCTGGGATTGATTTTTATTTTATTACTTATATTAGGTTTGATCTTAGCCTTGGAAATACCATTTCATTGTAGCTAGAATTTCACCTTTTGTAAAATGAGATGCTTGGACCAGAAGTTTTCCATATTTCTTTTATGCTTTAAAGTCTAGAACTAAAATTTAAATTAGACACTCAATTTAAAGGTGATGATGAGACGTTAACAGTTCCCCCTTCTCCAGTCGTACATCAACCAATGAATGCATCAAGGAAAGTAAGAAACAGGCAAAATTAAGCTTCAAAATAAAAAAATATGTCAGCGAAATGCCAAACCACAAATTGGTAGAAGATATTTAAATAAAAAATGAAGTGAACATATTTGTGGCAGTTGGTCACCAAAGAACCAGCAGATATTTTTACGGTAAAAGGTGTTCACTGAACATAAAACTACTCTCTTGTTTTCAGCTGCAGGATGTAAATGCACAGGTTGGCAATGAAAATTGCCCTGACAGGAATAGATTTGAAAAACAGAGAACACAGCTTCAAACAAAGAATTATTTAGAGAAATCACATTAAAAGGAAATAGTCTGTCCCTATGGGAAATGGGAGAAGAGGAAATAAGACACATACATTATGAAAAGCTCTGTCTACATAACTCCTACCTATTAGACTGGGAGAAATAAAGGTTAATTCTGTGTCACATGGAAAATAACTATTAACCTGGATTACAGCCCTCCCCAAATATCTAAACAAGAAAGATCACCTCATATAAAGCTGAGTACATACAAAAATATTATGAGGAAAAAAGGAGGAAAGAAAGAGGAAGCAAGACAGATGATGAAAGCTCATCAGAAAAATATTGCCATCAAAAAAGTGAAAATTGAAACCATATATTTTTCCATTAATATCCCAGAAACGGAACATAGCAATCTCCCCTATATATTAAGAGTACAAAGCATGGATACACAACCTCAGGAAAGAGATATTAAAATGTAAGGGAAAGATAAAGCATAGGTTCTTTCTGCTAAGGAAAAAGGTAGGAAGATAAAAACTAAATCATAGTGGAAATAAAACTAAAACTGGATGCAATATATCAAAATAGAAACTGCTGAAAATATACAGGGACAGAGCATACACAAACAAGAAAAACAAACTGAACAGAATAAAAATGAAGCTAAAATGTAAAAGAAACCCTTTAGCTAAAGATGCTAGAATACTCGAATATACGCATAAATGGAGTTCCAAAAGAACAAAGTGAAAGTAAATGAACAATTAAATACTTAAAGTATAGTTCAAAAAAATTTTCCCGTTTTCAAAGAAGCATTGGAGCTAAATGTTGAAATGACACACTGTGTCTTAGAGTCTTGGGGCCACATGTGGCCTTCTGGATCCCTGAGTGCAGGCTTTTGACTGAATCCAAATTCACAGAACAAATTCTTTTAATTAAGGGATTTATTCTGTGAAGTTTGCATTTGGTTGAGGGGGTCAGCAGAGGGTCTGGAGGGCCACATGTGGCCTTGAGACCACAACTTCCCCACCACTGTCTTAGACTAATCAAAATTATATTGTAGTAAAGTTTTTAAACTTCAAGGATAAGAAATTATTCCTTTAAAACAAAATTGCCTTAAAAGAAAGCAGTATTACAAGAGACAAAGAGGGATATTTCATCAAAATAACAGAGTCAATTGAACAGGAAGATATAAGAATCCTAAATTAGTTTGCAGGTAATATTCTAGCTTCAAAATATATCAAGCAAAAATGGGCAGAACTCAAAGAAGAGAGAGTCGAATGCACAAACACAAGAGAGTGTAGCACAACTCTCTTGTTACTGATGGAACAAGCAAACAAAAAATCGCTAATAGAAAAATTTTGAAACACACAATTTTGACCTAATTTACATGTGAACCAAGGAACTGCACACTGCTTTTTCAAATGCACATGGGCCATTTACTAAAATGGAACATATGCTGGCCATAAAACAAGTCTTCAAAAGCATCAATGGCTTTGCATAATTTAGAGTACATTCCCTGACAATAGTTAAGTTAAAAGTCAATGAAGCGGTAAGTAGAGCAAATGCCCCAAATTTTTTTAGAAATTCAGCAACACATCTATAAAAAACATATGGGTTAAAGGATAAATCATAAAAGTAATTAGGAAACATTACAAACTGAAAGGAAATGAAAACATGACATATTAAAAATTTGTGAGATGCAGCTAAAGCTTTGTTGAGAGGAAAATTTAAAACCTTAAAATGCATATATTATAAATTAACAAAGTCTGGAAATAGTTGAAGAATTCATCTCAAGAATCAAGAACAGCAAATTAAATCCAAGGAACATATCAAATAGGAAACGATAATAATAACAGAAATCAATGAAACCAAAACCAAAATTACAAAAGGAAAACTTCCCAAAACCAAAAGTTAGTTCTTTCAAAAAACTAGTAAAATTGGTAGATTCCTAGCATAAGAGATGAAGAAAAAAAATTAGAGAACATAAATTTTCAATTTCAGGAATATAAAAAGGAATATCATTAGAGACTCTTCCAGTATTAAAATGACAAAATGAATATATTACGGAAAATAAATTTTCATGATAAAAGGGACAAATTCCTTGATAAGTGTTGGCACATGGCCTCAGATAGGGTAGAACATGGCGGATCACCTAAGTGAAGAGTAGCGATACCCTTCCGAGAAAGGAGGAAAAGTGAGAATAAGAATTGGTAAATAACTTTGCAGATGAGGGAGTGAAGTTTAGAGAGTTGATTGCTAGTGTCTTCTGTTGCTTCTGTGAGAAGGAAGACAGGGTAATGTTGACTGAAGTAGGTAGAAAAGCCTTGAAGTTAGTTATGAAGCTTTGGAAAAGCAACAGAAGGTCATAGGCCTGGACAGGGGTGGGGTGGCGGAGAAGCACTGGGTGGCTTTCCGGTGAATAACATGGGAAAACACGTGCACACATGAACACACACATACAACCTTTAGACCGAGTACACCCTTTGCCCGTAGCTCACAATTTCAGTAATTTACCCTTAAGAAATAGAGGTATTGACAGCTATTTTATACATTTCACAGCATTTTTATACTTATGCCAAAATCCAAATGCCGTAAAACGATGAGTACTTATTGACATAGGAAGATATTTGGGATTGCAAAGTAAAAAGGAATAAAAAGCAAGCTTGAAGCAGTTTGAAATTATATGTGGTATATAACATAAATTTTTGAAAAAGTTATGTATGCAAAAAGTGTGATAAAGAACAGGACACACACCAAAACTTTAACAGTGCATATGAAAAACATTACAGACGTTTCCCTTCACTTTTGTGCTTTTCAGTTATGTTCCAAGTTTTCTGATTTGAGGACATATTACTTCAATAATAAAGGAGAAATGTTATTTTGATTGAATAATTTAAATATAGGTTAAGATCTTCTTCTTTTTTTTTTTTTTTTTTTTTTGAGTCAGAGTGTCTCTCTGTTGCCCTGGCTACTAGAGTGCTGTGGCGTCGGCCTAGCTCACAGTAACCTCAAACTCCTTGGCTCAAGTGATCCTCTTGCCTCAGCCCCCCTGAGTAGCTGGAAATACAGGAGCAAGCCACCATGCCTGGGCTAATTTTTTCTATATTTAGTTAACCGGCTAATTTTTTCTGTTTTGTTTTTTTTTAGTAGAGATGGGGTCTCGCTCTTGCTCAGGCTGGTGTCGAACTCTTGTCCTCAAGCGATCCTCCTGCCTCAGCCTCCCAGAGTGATAGGATTGCAGGCCTGAGCCACCACACCTGGCTGATTAAGTTCTTCCTGAAGCAAGAAATGTCACAAATTTTAAACATAATAGTACTTAAAAGACATTTTTTCTGTATGAACTATGTCTCTGATCCATATGGAAAAATAAATGAATAAAATACATTTGTGAGAAAACATTTTGTTAATTGTCGTTTGGGGCTTTTTCAACATCCGAAAGAGTCATTTGACAACTGCCCCATTGGGAGCTAAAACAATTAATGACATTATTTCTTATATTTGATGTCAATCTGTAAGAAATATCTGAATAACTGAATGAATGCTCCTATTTCAATTTGGATGCTTGATGCTGTAGAGAGAGAGTGTTAAAGAAGAGCTTACTCATTGGAAGCATCTCAGTTCAAGCGATGCGATAACACCTTCTGAAGAGCCATTGTTCAATAGCTTTTAAAATGTAACTGCAATAATTTCAAAAAACACTCGACAATTTCCTGCTATGCATGTTAGAACTAAAGATTGCTTGAATTTCTTTTTATTTATTTATTTATTTATTTATTTATTTATTTATTTATTTATTTCAGCATAGTATGGGGGTACAGATGTTTAGGTTACGTATGTTGCCATTACCCCCCCTCCCCCCCAAGTCTGAGCTTCAAGCGTGTCCATCCCCCGGATGGTGCGCATCGCACTTTTTGTGTATGTATATACCCGTCCCCTTCTCCCCCCTCCCCCCTGCCTGACACCCAATAAATGTTATTCTTATATGTGCACTTATGTGTTGATCAGTTAATACCAATTTGATGGTGAGTACATGTGGTGCTTGTTTTTCCATTCCTGGGATACTTCACTTAGCAGAATGTGTTCCAGCTCTATCCAGGAGTATACAAGAGGTGCTATATCACCATTGTTTCTTAAAGCTGAACAGTACTCCATGGTATACATATACCACATTTTATTAATCTACTCATGTCTTCTTTTTGTTATTATTGACCTTAAAAATTCCAGCTGTATCAAAGTTAGAATGAAATTACAAAGACAGGCAGATTGTTTCTTCCAAGGATGTACCCTGAGTTCCTTGAAGGGAAACCTGCCCGTCATGGGGTTGGATAATGTTGAATAGGTGAGGTAGCTTCAATGATATAAGGTGAGTCCTTGCTAAGTTGTTCTTTTCTCTGTGTCAGCATCCTTCCCCCATTGTTTCCCTCCAGTTTTATGTTTGCTCCAAATTTAATTTACCCTTTCCAATGCCACTGAGAAGTTTTGCTGAGAAAAGAAATTAAATAATGCTACATGGTTGTCGTTTAAAAGAGAGTTATAAGTTATTGAAGAGCCTGGCAGATGCTTTCTTTGTGTGTTGACAAAATTGGGTGAAGTATTTTACGTTTTAAGTGCTAGTGAACACAATTTGAATTAACTTTTTATAGAATGTCTTGTTAAAACATTTTTGTAAGTGCACAGTGCTTGGGTAATCTTATTGGTTTTCACTGGAAGAGCACACAAGTAACTTAGGAAGATTTTTTTTTAATCTGTCTTTATTCCTCCTTAATTTAATTTTTGCTTTATAGCTCTAAATTGACACATGGAACACTCTCTTATCTTTAAATAAAAATCTTTAACATTAAGAAAAAGCCTCTATGAAAGTTCAGGCTAACCCTTTTAATTGCTATCAACTGTCAGTATGCAGGGCTTGCACATATCTGGGAGAATTATGAATTTCAGTGTACCTATTTTCTTTGCAGGGTATATGATAACATCTTAATGTATTTTCTACTGAAAACTAACTTCAAATATAACAAGTGAAATTTTCTGTCTGAATATATAATGCATGAATGACTCTTTGAAAGAGATGTATAAATAATGGAGCAGCTCTCAGATATTGCTGCCATGTATTATTAATTTAAAAATAAAGATCAGATCTACACTGAAAACTACATCATGGTATCTAGGCTGCAATGTATCTTAACAGTAGGGATTACACTTTATGTGCAATGAAATGGCCTTTTATCGCATTCATGATGGCTCAAGGCCTTTGCGTATTCCATTTCTTTTTTGGTAACACATGTACCTCTTTAAAAATTGATCTCAAAATTCACTTTGCCTGGTAACAGTCAACTCTTTCTGATAACATTCCTGGAATAAATCTCACCCGAATTCGAATACAGTGTATTCACTAATATTGTAACTTATTTTCATTGTATTTCTGAACAAGGGTAGTGTTCTATGCTGAAATCAAATCAAGGTCCTCTATGTAAATAAACTCCCGCATTTTGAGTGCTGGAAGAAGACTATCCTGATTCCAGTCCTTCGAGCTTGATCTTTACCTTGACAATTTCTCACTGTAATTATTGCAGTTCCCAATACCCTTATTCCTGTGGTGTGCAATGCTCCCTGTACATCTCCAGTCTAAGCATTAATAAACTCCTCTTATATTTAGCACATCTAAAAAATTCTGGAATATTCTAATTAATTCTATAAAGTCCAAGGAGTTACCAAAGGCAAATAAACACAAGCAATAGAAATCACACACAAAGCACTGGTTGTGGCACTAACAAGGTTTAATTTCTTCCAAAACTCATGTACCCTTTCTTACTCTGTACGAAGCCTGAAAAGCTCTCCATCTCCAAACTCTTGGTAGAACTTCCCAGGTCCAGCCCTATCGCATTCACTTCTGTGTCCTTACTTGTTATCGTCTATTTCCTTCTCATGTCTCATGAGGCTAAGCTCTGCTTAAGTTTGGGTACAGACTTGCTATTTGTTGTTGCATGTTTTAATTAACTGCAATTTCTTGTTTAATATGGTGTATAAACTACTCTGCAAAGAAAAATCCGACAAGAGTCTTATGTCTTATTTGCTTATGCAATCAAAGAAAAAAGGAAAATAACAATGTGTTTGGCCACAGGTTAAGATTAAAATTTGAGCTCACATAAAGAATTGGATTGCCAAATCACAATCACATGAGTCAAAGATCTTATCCAATATCAAACAACTAGGCTGTGTTCTTCCTTCTCCTATCCCCTTATTATATAACATAAGGTGTATTAATAGTAGTTAACTTTACATCACAGTGTTTAAGCCACAGGAGAATGATAAGAATGAACATTATCCAAGAACTTTGCATCCTCTTCCAGGGAAAGAATTAGTCCGTTTTCAGTTGTATGTGGGTAGTTGTATCATATTAGGCAGAAGTATGGCTCTGTTATTGTCTTTACTTGGAGAGTACATAAGGTTTCAGGAGATGTTTATGGGTGTCAAGTTAACACTATTGTAGGTATTGCTGGGAAGGTATTCTGTAGATGTGTTTAAAATCTATAATCAGTTGACTTTATATAAAGGAAATTACCCTCGATAATGTGAGTGAGCCTCAACCAGTCATTTTAAAGGTTTTAAGAGCAAAAACCAAAGTTTCCCAAAGAAGAAGAAATTCTGCTTCAAGATTGCAGCATCAACTCCTTCTAAAAAGCTTCCAGCCTTCTCTTCTGCTCTGCCCCATTGAGTCCAAACTTGCCAGCCCTCTCAGTTGCATAAGCCAAGTTTTTGCAATCTCTCTCTCTGTACACACACACACACACACACACACACACACACACACACACATGGAACCACTTTCATGGATTTGGCTAAGATACCAGACAATTCCCTCTAGAGCCATAGTAACCAAAACAGCATGATACTGGTATAAAAGCAGACATATAGACCAATGGACAGAACAGAGAACATAGATATAAATCTACACATCCATAGTGAACTTATCTTTGACAAACATTCCAAAAGCATACAGTGGGGAAAGGACAGTGTCTTCAATAAATAGTGCAGGGAAGACTGGATATCCATATGCAGTAGAATGAAACTAGGCTCCTATGTCTCACCATATAAAAAAATCAAATCAAAATGGATTAAAGACTTAAATCTAAGACCTGAAACTATGAAACTACTAAAAGAAAACATTGGGAAAATGCTTCAGGACATTGGTCTGGGCAATATTTCGTGAATAATACCCCCAAAGCACATGCAACCAAAGCAAACTTGGAGAAATGGGATCGCATCAAGCTAAAAAATTTCTGCACAGCTAAGGAAACAATCAACAAAGGGAGAGGACAACCCACAGAATGGGAGAAAATATTTGCAAACTACCCATCTGACAAGGGATTAATAACTAGCATACATAAGGAGCTCCAACAACTCAATAGGAAAAAATCAAATAACTCAATTATTAATGATTAAGTGGCAAAAGATCTGAATAGACATTTCTCAAAAGAAGACATACAAATGGCCAACAGGTATGTGAAAAAATGTTCAACATCATTAGCCATCTGAGAAATGCAAATCAAAACTACAATGAGACGTCATCTCACACCAGTTAAAATGGCTTTTCTCAAAAAGGCAATAATGAATGCTGGGAAGAATGTGGAGAAAGGCGAACCTTGAAACACTGTTCTTGGGAATGGAAATTAGTGAACCACTATGGAGAATGGTATAGAGATTCCTCAAAAAACTAAAAATGGAACAACCACATGGCCCAGCAATCCTACTGCTGAGTATATAACCAAAGGAAGGAAATTCGGTATATTGAAAGCTATCCACACTCCCACGTTTATTGCAGCACTATTCACAATAGTCAAGATTTGGAATCAACCTAAGTGTCCATTGATAGACAAATGGATAGAGAAATTGTGGTACATAAACACAATGGAATTTTATATAGCCACAAAGAAGAAGGAAATCCTGCTAATTGCAACAACGTGGATGGAGCTGGAAAATACCATGTTACGTGAAATAAGCTAAGCACAGAAAGACAAATCACCCATGTTCTCACTCATATGCGAGAGCTAAATATTAACAACAATTGATCTCATGGAGACAGAGTAGAATGGAGGTTACTGGAGGTGAGGAAGGGTTGCAGGGAGAGGGGATAAAGTGGGGCTGGTTAATGGTGCAAAAATATAGTTAGATAGAATGTACAATATTAGATAGCAGAACAAAGTGACTGTAACCAATGATAAGTTAGGGTATCCTTTAAAATAACTAAAACAGCGGAATTAAAATGTTCCTAACACAAAGAAACGATGAATGTCTGAGGTCATGGATACCCCAATTACCCTGATTTCACGAATTCCCATTTTATGCCTGTATCAAAACATCCATATACACTATAAAGGTATACAAGTATTATGTATCCATAATAATTAAAAAGAAAGAAATAAAAAGAAGAAATATGATCAGAATTGGGAGGGGGGGCAGTGATGGTGGTAAGAACATTCCAGACAGAGGAAATACCATGAAAGTGTACGTCCAGCATGTGATTTGGTCATAGCATAATGATATGTGTGGGGTAGGACATTAAGTTTAGCATTGGATTGTGGGGAGACTCATTGGCTTCAGAGAATTTATAATTTATCTTGCAGTTAATAGGAAACCATGGAAGGTTTCAGTGCAGGACAATGTGTGGTTTAGAAAGGTAATACAAGACCAGCAGAGGGAAAGACTAATTGGGAAGTCATTGAGACTGTCTAGATGAGAGAAGGTGAGCAAGGATCAGCTGCGTTCCCTAAACCAGAAAGCTGAGTCATTCTCACCTTCTTTCTCTCCCTCACTGAAGCAGTCACCAAATTCTGTCAGTTTAACATCCTGAAAAGAAATTGAATCCATCCTATTTTTCATTCCCGCTACCACTTCACTGGAATATGGTGAAAAGGCGGAGTCAACTCTTGCCTAAGGATCCCGAGCAGGTTGGAAAGCTGAGATGGTGACTCATTTGGAATCTCATTTGCCCCCAGGGTGGAGCCTGACTCTGTCAGGGCTGTGGGCTACATTCGGTGTGATCTGAAGGCACCAGCCTGCGCTTTAGTAACAGTTGGCGAGTTACAATAGGGTACAAGGTAATGATGAGGAAGGGGCTATTTGTGGAGTCTTCGTAGAGATGAGGTATGACTATCTAAGTAGTCATGGAGACCATGACACACAGGACATGTGACAGCAGAGAGAAGGCTCTGCCGGGAGAAAACAGGATAGGACCGAATTTTCAGAGTAATAGAACACAAGCAGGCTACTAAGATCTGGAATCATGCACAAGAGGAATAAGGTAGAAACTCAGTCCATAGAGCTGGGATATTATTTGAGGGTGTGATCGCAGAATTAAACACTATTGATGAGTTAGAGGATTAAAGCTATAACAAGAAATAGAAAAATGGGCTTAATACTGACTCACTGGACTATTGATAAAGACACTTTCAGTGACCACTGATGGAGCTGGTATAAGCACTAAATATTTATACAAAAGATACAGGAAAACATAATGGAATCCTCCCAATATCTAAGAAAACAACATAATGATGGAAAAACTTTATGAAGAGCACATGTAGACTTTAGGGGGAAAAAATTCTTACATTTTCTAGAAAGCACAAGATGATAAATGGAAAGTAATTTTGTAGTTCTTGTTTTTAGCCATCTAATTTGTGTAAAATGTCACCAACATTATATTGATTTAGTGTGCTATCTTTCTACTGAATATAAATAATACTTCAATACTCTAAAAGCTTTTATTTATGATGCTGAATCCCTTACTGTTGTTTTTCCCCCATAAATTCTCGTGTTTCTCAAATGTGTGTTTTCCTACCATGGGATATTGTCAGGAATTTGGCCATTCCAATTGGGGAAGAAATAACTATAATTTCCACAGCAACATTGTCATCCAAAATCTCACTTTCATTTATCAAAACCCAGCAGCGCATTTATCAATGATAACTCTTATTTTCAGCCCTTCATTTTCCAATTAAACCCTTTGCTAGGATTTCTCCAACAATGAAATATTTAAGAGCAAACAGACGGAGTGAGCCTAGTCAATAAGAAGAATGGAAGCATCTAAGCAAGGAACTGGCAAGAAAGTGCCACATTCACAAAAATGGAGGTCCAGCATTTGGATAAACACATTTACTACAGGGCAGAGTAGCACGGGTCTGAATCGTCCATGTATTCCATAGCCATGAAGACCCAGCAGCAAAAGGGAAAAGCAAGGAGGAAAGTCAAATTGTAACCGTTTAGGAAATAGAAATCAAAAGGAAGAGAAAGCCCAGGTTGGGGCCACCTGTCAGAACACAGACACTGAGGCTGGGCAGAGAAAAGGAAAGAGCGTGAGGGTGAGACTTTGGCTAAGGTGATGTCCTTTCTCCAAGGAGTTACCAACCCAGCGTTTACAAATGAGAACAGGTGAGTGGCTACAAGTGGATGAAAAATGCAACAAAATGGTAAAAGAAAAAGAAAATTTTGAAAAACAAAAAGAATATTCTGACATTAAAAAATAGATAAATAAAAGATTAAATGTGGGGAAAAAAATGAATGGATTTGAGTTTCACCTATTTATTTGCTCCTGGATGGAGGTCAGTAAAGAAAGGAGAGGAAATGGAGGAGAATACGCTTCAGAATCTAGACATTAAACATTTGCAAATGATTAAAATTACTTAATATGTGGATGTCATATGCCCAGTTTTTCTGACACCTTGTTTATCATAGTTTTTCATACATCTTATTTGATATCTAAGCTATCCGAAAATATCTGTGAGCCTCAAAAGATGACTCAATGAAGGTATGAGCAATCTAAAATTTCAGTTAAAAAATATTTAAAAGCAATGAAAGTTGAAGGACAGTAATTTTTAAGGGAAGAAATACGCCATCGTTTAAATTAAAGTTTTTTTTTTAATAAAGTACTTCATTAGGTCTGAACTGAAAAGTTTCATTAAAATTGTTACTTTTTCTAATGAAAAACACCGATTAAAATATCTTTGCAGATTAAATATTGTTCAATAGTTATACAAGTCTGAGTGAGGCAATCAAGGTTTTCATGTATCTGGTACAATTATTTGTTAAGCACTGAAAAAAAAAAGAATTTAAAAAGTCTCTGAACTCAGACTAAAAATCACCAAGTGTCTTGCTTATTACAAGTTTATTGTCAATATGGCTAGTATTCTATTTTTCAGCACCAGTTTGGAGAAAAGTGTATAAATGTATTAGATCTTCATTAGAGGCAAAATGAATTAGTATAATTTGAGACCCTTTGGTTTATGGATTATCATAATAAACCATAAAATTATGGATCATGAAAAGATTATAGAGCCTGAAAATCCAAGACAGGTGATCTGGACGTGTCAATAAAATGTGCTTAATTTGCATATATGTTAAATTGGAAATTCAATAGGAATTTTACTTTAGTAATCTAATGAAATTAATTAGTTATAACCCCTGCAGATAGGGCCTCATCTGGAAGTGCCAGTTAACATTTTTATTTATTTTTTTATTTCAATAGATTTAGGGGGTACAAGTGGTTTTTTGTTACATAGATGAATTGTATGGTGGTGAAATCAGGACTTTTAGTGTACCCATCCCCGGAATAGTGTACCTTGTACCTGGTAGGTAATTTTGATCCCTTACTCTCCTTCTACCCTCCCCGCTTCTGAGTCTCCAAAGTTAGGACTTCGTATGGACATATGTTTTAATTTTTATTGGGAGCAATCTAGGAGTAGAGTTGTGGAGTCATATGCTAACTTTACAAGAAACTGTCAAACTTTGTCCAAAGAGCCTGTGCATTTTATATTACCATCCACAAAGTATGAATATTACAAACGTCTTCATCAAAACGTGGTATTGTCAAATTGAATTTTATATTTGCATTTATTAAGTATATATAGATTCAAGGGACCATCCCATGTGTTCTTTGACATAATTCTAAATGTCCTGCCATACTTATGACTTCATTAAAATAATCACAAGATGTGAAAAAAATTAATTTTAACCATTCTAATGGGCTTGCAGAGGCCTCTTTGGTTTTATTTTTCATTTCTATGAGTAATGATGTTAGGATTTTTTCATGCCTATCGGCCACTCGTATTTTCTTTTTGGAGTATATGCTTCCATTTTTATCTATGCTTTTTTAAAATTTAGGTTGTTTATACTTTTTTATATATTCTGGAAATAAGTTTTTATAAAATGTATGTATTATAAATATTTTTTCCTTATTTGTGGCTTGCCTTTTATTTTCTTCACGGTGATTTTCAAAGAACAGAAGTTTTTTGTTTTGTTGTGTTTCTTAGGAGAAGGATATATAACCAAAAATTTTTATTTGTAATAGAGAACTTTAATAGATCAATGATTTTCAAAGATCTTGAGACTATAATCAAAATACACGTAAGAAACCAAACTCAGGTGGATTTACGGTAAAGTTTTACTGAATTTTAAAGGAAGACATAATCCTTACCCTCTCCAGATTAGTGCAGTGAACCTAAAACTTCCACTCTCATTTATTTTTTAAAAAAATTTATTCAAAGTAGAAGCAGATTGTACAGTTATCGTATATGCCTCCTCCCCAAAACACACAGTTTTATCTAATATTAACATCTTGCAATTGTGTGGTGTACTTATTATAATTAATAAACCAATATTGATACATCGTCACTAAGTTCGTAGTTAACGTAAGTTCACTCTTCGTGCTCTAAAGCTCTGTGGGTTTTGACAAATGCATAATGTGGTTTATCCATCATGACAGTATCAGACTAGTTTCACCATTCTAAAAATTCCACGGGCTTCTTCACCTACTCACCCCTAGTACACCATCTCTCACCCATGACAACCACTTATCTTTTTACCATCTCTATATAGTTTCGCCTTTTCCATAATATTATCACATTGACTCCCACACTAGAAAAAAACAATTTTTTTCCTTAGGGCCACAGTATTTTATTACAAAAAAAGAATAAATACTTCGAAAACAAAATGATCCTTTGTAATTTAATGAAAAATTTGTTATGTTTTATTGTTTTCTCCGTGTGGGCTTTATACAACTTGAAAAATATTTCGCTAGGCTCCCAAGGTGAAGAGACGTGAGTTACATATGCTTCACAAGGCCCCAGACTCAAAACTAGTGTGAGTTAAATACAACTCATGGGCAGTTAATGTGTTAAATGAGTGGAATGATATAGTATGTAGCCTTTTCAGGTTGCTTTCTTTCACTTAGCAATCTGTATTTAAGGTTCCTCCATGTCTTTGCATGGCTTGATAACTTATTTATTTTTATCACTGAATAATATTCTATCGTGTGTATATACCACAGTTTGTTTATCCATTCACCTATTGAAGGACATCTTGGTTATTTCGAGGTTTTGGTAATTATGAATAAAGCTGCTATAAACATTTGTGAGCAGGTTTTTATGTGGATATAAATTTTCAGCTCAACTGGGCAAATATCTAGGGGTATAATTGCTAGATCATATAGCAAGGCCATTATGCTTTGTAAGAAACTACAGGAAATAGAGTTGTAGGTTAACAATTTCTTTCAGTGCTTGGATTATATCATGTCTTCTGGCTTGCAGGTTTCTGATGGGAAGTCTATGGTTGTTATTATTTTTTCCTCTGGATGCTTTTAATATTTTCTTTTTATCACTAAAAGACAAAGTGATAAATAATTTGTCAGAAATTTTATTACAACCAATTTTGGTGTGATTTTTGTTCTGTTCATCCTTCTTGATGTTTACTGTACTTCTCAGATCTGTGGGTTTATAGTTTTAATAAAATTTGGAAAATTTTCAGCTGTCCATTGTTTCTACAGGTGTATTTTTCTGACTCCCTACCCCCACCCAACCTTCTGGATCAAATTGCATACATGGTATACCACTTGATATTTTCCCAGAGGTCACTGATACTCTCTTCTTAATTTTTTGTTACACCTCTCTTCGTGCTTGAGTTTTGATAGTTTACATTGCAAAGTTTTCAAAAGTCCCATTTTCCCTCCTCCTCTGGGTAGTACCCGGAAAAGAAAACTGCTACGAATTGAGATTTGGCTACTTTCCAGTACTTTACCCCTGTTAACTCATTAAAAAAATCTACAAGATTAGAGGTTGGAAAGACAAATAGAAGGTTCGGAAGAGATAACTCTTATGTTACAGAGAAAATCGGACAAGATTTTCATTCTAATAAGAGAGAAAAACATTTCTATGTGGATAAATGCTCCCCGTGCTCCTCTGATTGACTGTGTTATGATTTATTACTTGTTTATATTTTTTGTACTGTGTTCATGAGTGATAGTGGAAGAAAAAACGTTTTATTTCACTTTTATTTCTCATACTTTCTCTTTACCAGAAAAGAAGAAAGCTTGTCATTTGCTTCAGTAATTGAGTTTTTTTCATTTTATGTCATTAGAGAAATGCATTTTGCTGTCTTCAAATAAATGAATCATAAGAAATTTCTAACTTGTTTTTGAAAGAAAATTTCATAATCTCGTCTTCCTACGTATCAGTAAATTTGAGGTACTAAGGTTATTGTCAATGAAGGTAGTTTGCACCAAAAAAAAAAAAAAATGTCCTGAAGAATAATATTTGAAAGGTATGAAAAGATTGCCTATATGGTTTTATGTGTGTACATACAATTGTTGACATAGTTCTTAAGCTCTTCATCCTATTATAAATCTTGTAACCACACCATAGTAGAGAAGGAAATCCAGAACAATTTTCCTTTAGTAAAGAAGGAAATAATTTGAAAATTAAGGCTGTGAAGCTTAAGAAAAGTTGAATGTAGAATATTTGATAAGACCAGTTCAGTTTAGGATAAAGAATTCCATGGCTCTTTAAAAAAACTTTATTTCTTCTACCACAAAATTAATAAGCTATTTTATGATTTCAGAAACAATGTTCTCGCTAAAAGAAAAGTTGATGAAATTCTTATTTTCTAGATGACAACATGAATCATAAGTATTAAACATCATATAAATTGTGACAATACAAAGTTTCCTGAAAAATTGACAGAAATAAGAAAAGATGTGGTCATTATCCAGTACCAAAGAGGAAGGGAGGATCGTTGCCTATGATAGTTAGAATAATTACATTTGGGGAAATGTGAATATTGGCTCCCAAGGACTGCCCTTATCACACCCTGAACAGGGAAGAACATGAAATTTCAGCATACCCAAGCTTCGGTGGTCTGCCAGTGGTTACGTATGCCCTGATCAATTATATGTGTCTAACATTCACTTGGAAAATAAAATTATAGCTTAAGAACAGGTAATGCAACACCGTGTAATCTTTACTGAAAGCCATCTCTTTAGCATTTACATAACTTCCATTAAATAAATAGCATATTAGTATTTTATATTATTATTTAGTGCTTTCTATGTTCTGGAGAACTTAAAAGTCATGTGCCACGTATATTTTTGAGGAATTCAAACTCTTAACATGGAATTTCTATGTCTAAATTGTTCTGTGTAAGACAAGCTCATGGTAAAGGTACGCTGCCATTTGCCCAAAGCGCTCCTAATTAGGAAGGTTAAATTGGGTAATGAACTATTAGTAGATTTTAAAAAGCTAAGGTCATGGGTATAAAGTGCCAGCTAATCTGTAATACTGTGTCTGTTATGATACTTTATCTGAGGAGCATGGAAAAGAACCAATGTCTCCAAAGCAACTTCTAGGAACCAAGCACTTTGTATATATTATGTCATGTGGTCCCTCTAATTGTCTTAGACATCTTAGACGTCTAGCACTTAGACGTTATGATATTCCAGGTAAAGAAGTTCAGGTTCACAGAGACTATTTCATCTGGGATGATTCATATAAAAGGTAGTATAACTGGACCTTAAGCCCAGGTATATCTGACTCCAAAGCCATTGTGCTTGCCGTTGCCCCATGGCTTCCTGCTTTAAGAAAGTCACATTGTGAGACAATGTACTCCCAGATAATGTATTTGAGGAAGGGGATTTGGGAGTCATTATGAATTATTTCTGACATTGCTTGGGTATAGGATGCATTCTGTGCTTATTTCTGTTATAACCTTTACCCTGCTTTGTCTATATTTTGTCCACCTTCTCACTTGCCACTGCCACAAGACTGAGAGTTATCAAATGCAGAGATTATGTCTTTTCCTTCCGTAACCATGGGAGACAGCACATTCATTCCTCCATTCACAAATATAGTGAATAAAGTACCTACTGTGTGTCAGGAATTATGTCAGGCGCTTTGTCTTCAGCGGGGAGCAGGAAAGATCAGTTTTCTATGGGGCAGAAGACAGTCGAGTTCAATAAGTGCTCTAAAAATATTTCCAGGGGAATGCATCCTCAGAGCGCAATTATTCTTGCGAGTCTTTACTGGATTTCTACTTGCCTCGTCTTAAGAAAGGTGATGATGAAAGTTAATTAAAAATGAAACAAAGTGGGCATCGGAATACCTAGCATATAGTCACGGCTTTGCAACGTGTACCCTGGGTGTGCCAATTAACTCCTCCAAACCCTACCTTCTTGTTTTCTGTAAGCCAAAAATGTCATTAGTGATACGCAAAAACAAACTCCAGTAAACCAATCAGGAAAGTGAATGAATTAATAGAAATTTTTAAAAGCCGAAGAAATTTGGGAATTATTAAGAAATTGCAAATTTTAAAAGTAAGTATAGATTGCCTATAAATAAGAAATGGGACTCAACACCATTGATACATAAATGCAAAGGGAAAATTATGTTTTCTTATATCAATTGCCAAATGATCAATAATTTCTAGTATTAGGAAGGGAAAAAGAAATATACCTAAGCGTGGTAGGACTTTTGATTCATGCCTTTCTACAGGACAACCTGGCAATATACATCCCAATTATAAACATACCATTTGCCCCAACAATTTTCTCATAGTCTAAAAGAAACAATAGTGCATAAAGATGTATGTATAAAAGTCTTTGTGATTATATTTTTTTAAATGAAATAAAAGCTGTAAAAATATCAACCATTCTTCATTAGGGAATTGGTTAAATAAATCTAAGTAAATCTCTACAAGAGATTTACTGAGTAGTAAGCATCTACTCAGACAGTAGAGTAGAAAACTGATATTAACAGAAACTATATTGTTAGGTAAAGGCAAATATACAATTAATTACATAAATTTGCCTTCACTTTATTAAAAGTGTACACACATTTTCCTTAATATCTAACTAGTTGCTAACATGATATCTTTGATTAGTGATGTTTTCACTTCTTAGATTTCTCAGTTGTTTAAATATTTATTGTGATGAACACACATTAAAATACAGATGCTAATTCATACCTATCTCCAAGGACTATGGAATAAATCAAATGAAACAGAATTTAGAGTAAGGTACAAAGGCAAGGCACTGATATTGTAAACTGGTATATAAGCCAAACATTCTTAAAACTTGAGTTCCACTAAAACACAACCCATAATAAGCTCGAGTAACAAGCTTGCATTAATAGGAAAAGTGAAGCAGTTTTAAGCAATAGAAATTCTACTTTTTTAGCAAAAAGGAGAAACAAATGGGTAGCGTTTCTTTCTTGACACAGTCCCCAGGTCAGTGGCGGAGGTTCCAGTCCGTGGCGGCTCTGCTTCATGAGGGAGGCTCTGCCATTCTCAGCAGATATCAAATCACCCTGGAATTTTTCTCTATCCAAGCCAAACAGAAGGGAAAAAGAGCACGGACAAGTACACATGGGAGATTATTACAGGCCAGGCCAGCAGGTGGCATGCATGATTTCTGTTCACATCCCATAGGTGGGGACTTAGTCACATGGTTACACGGCCAGGGATGTGGGGAAGGGTCGACTCATCGCATGTTCAAAAAGATGGGGGGAAAGATTTCGTGGACAAGCCAGCAATCTCTGCCGGAGCTCTAACCAATGGAATCCACGCATGCTTTCCTTCTTCATCTGGAAGACAATCACACTGTCCTGAAGGGGGACACTGTAGAGTGCCATCCCGCCAAATGGCCAGATCATTTTGTGGCCTTGACAACTCTGAGTCAGGTCCGCACATGGATCCTTAAGGTCTGATGACGACGGAGCGTGCGGAGGAGAAACACAATCTTCAGCACATCTTCGGCTTTTAAAGATAAACTGTAATTCCCATAGTTTAGGTTCGTAAATCTATTTTTGTAAAACAGCACGAAATCTAGAAATTTTATACAATAAACTCAAATTCGAAAATGGGTATCAACAAAATACTCAATTCACCAGTCACTCTGATTCATCAGAAGTTCCTGATGACATAGAAATGATTAGTGCTGTTGAGTATTTTTTTTTTTTTTTTACATACTTACTGGTCATTTGTATGTCTTCTTTAAGAAATGCCCATTCAGATCATGTTATGACGAGCTTGTCCCATCCAGAACACATTGAACTTTTATTTCCAACGTGGTGGTGTTGGAAGGTTTAATCTAGTGGGAGGTTTTGGGTCATGAGGGAAGATCCCTAGTGATTGGCTAAGTGATGTTCTCATGGTAGTGAGCAAGTTCTCGCTCTCTGAAGACTGAATTCGCTGTCTTGGGAGTATTTCTGCAATAAGTCAAAATGCCTCTTGGATTTTTATCTTCACAAGTGTTTGCTTCCCTTTTGACCTTCTCCACCATGTTATTATGCAGCATAAAAGCCCTCTTTAGAAGCCAAGGACATGACCTTGAATTTCCTAGCCTACAGAACCATGAGCTAAATAAACCTCTTTTTTGAATAAATTACCCAGTCTCAAGTATTCTTTTATAGTAATACAAAATGGACTAAGACAGATCATTTGCCCATTTATCAGATTGTTTGGTTTTTCTTCTTGTGGGGGTTGTTTGAATCCCTTGTATATTCTGGTTATTAATCTCTTGTCAGATGAACAGTTTACAAATGTTTTCTCCCATTCTGCAGGTTGACCCTTCACTCTGTTGATTGCTTCCTTTGCTATCAGGAAGCTTTTTAGTTTGATAAAATCCATTTATCTATTTTTGCTTTCATTGCCTATACTTTTGAGATCTTATCCATAAAATCTTTGCCCAGACCAATGTCCTGAAGCATTTCCCCTGTTTTCTACTAGTAGTTTCATACTTTCGGGTCTTACATTTAAGTCTTAATTCATTTTGAGTTGATTTTTATATATGGCAAGAGATAGAGGTTGGGTTTCATTCTTCTATGTATGGATAACCAGTTTTCCTAGCACTATTTATTGAAGAAACTGTTCATTCCTTGATGATAGTTCTTGGTGCCTTTGTCAAAAATCAATTGGCTATAAATGCTTGGATTTCTGGGTTTTATGTTTTGTTCCTTTGGTCTATATGTCTGTTTTATGTCAAATCCATGTTCTTTTGGTTACTGTAGGTTTGTAGTATATTTTGAAGTTCAACAGTGTGATGCCTCCAGCTCTATTCTGTTTGATCAGAATGGCTATGACTATTAAGGGTCTTTTGTGGATTTTTTCTATTTCTGTGAAAAATATCATTGGTGTTTCGTAAAGAATTGCATTGAATCTGTGGATATCTGTGGGTAATATGGCCATTTTAACAACATTACTATTTCCAATTCATGAACAAGGGATGTGTTTCCTTTTTTGTGTGTCCTCTTTGGTTTTTTTTCATCAGTGTTTTATGTTTTTTTTTTTCTTGTAGACACCTTTTTTACTTCCTTGGTTAAATTTTATCTCTTTTACCTCTTGCAGACATCTTTTACCTCCGAGGGTTTTTTTGTTGTTTTTTTGTTTTTGTAGCTAACACGAATGGATATTTCTTTCTTTATTTCTTTTTCCACTTTGTTGTTAGTGTATAGAAAGACTACTTTTTTTGTATCTTGTAACTACTAAATTTATCATTCAGTTCTCAGAGATTTTTGTGGACTTTTTAGATTTTTCTAAGTATAAGATTATGTCATCAGCAAAGAGGGACAATTTGACCTCCTGCTTTGGATGGATGCTCTTTATTTCTTTCTCTTGCCTAATTGCTCTCTAGGGCTTCCAGTGCTATGTTAAATAAGAGTGGTGAAAGTGGGCATCTTTGTCTTGTTCCAGAAAAAAAGCTTTCAGCTTTTCCCCACTCAATATGATGTTAGCTATGAGTCTGTAATATGTGGTCATTATTGTGTTGAGATGTTTTTTCCTACACCTAAGATGTTGAGAGTTTTTATCATGAAGTGATGTTGAACTTTATCAAATACATTTCCTGCATCTATTTAGCTGATTATATAGTTTTTGTCCTTCATTTTATTGACGTGATGTATCATGTTAATTGTTTTGTGTATGTTGAACCATCCTTGCATCCCTCAGAAACATCCCACTTAATCATGGTGTCAAATATTTTTGATGTGCTGTTGGACTATGAAACATTAACAAACCATAGATGCAGATTCTTGCATCTATGTTTTTTAGGGAGATTGGCTTGTAGTTTTCTTTTTTGTTGAGTCCGTTTCTGCTTTTGGTATCAGAATAATGCTGGCCTTGTAGAATGAGTTTGGAAAAATTCCCTCACCTTCAATTTGCAATCGTTAGAAAGTAAATGGTATTAGTTCCTCTTTAAAAATTTGGTAGAATTCAGCAGTGAAGTCATCCAGTCCTGGGATTTTCTTTGTTGGGATACATTTTATTACTGATTCCATTTCATTACTTGTCATTGGTCTGTTTACATTTTCTATTTCTTTTTGGTTCAATTTTGGTAGGTTCTATGTGTCCAGGAATTAATCTATTTCCTCTATGTGTTGCAATTTTTTGGCATACAGTTGTTTATAATAATCTCTAATGATCTATTATATTTCCATGGTATCAATTTTAACGTCTCCTTTTTCATTTCTGCTTTTATTTATTTGGGTCTTTTTTTCTTAGTCTAGCTAGCAGTTTATCAATGTTATTTATGTTTCAAAAAATAACTTTTTGTTTCATTAATCTTTGTATTTTCTTTTAGTCTCAATTCTGGTTATCTGCTCTAATCTTTATTATTTCTTTTTCTCTACTAATTTTGTATTTGATTTATTGTTCCTTTAATAGTTTCTTCAGGTGTATTATTGGGTTTTTATTTAAAATCTTTCTCCTTTTTGATGTAGTCATCTATTGCTATAAACTTCCCTCTTAATACTGCTTGTGCTGTATCCCCCAGGTTTTGGCATGTTGTATTTACATTTCCATTTGTTGCAAGATACTTTTGATTTCCTTCTTAATTTCTTTATTAACCCAGGGGTCATTCAGGAGCATGTTGATTAATTTCCATGTATTTGTGTAATTTTGAAAATTCCTCTTGTATTTATTTTTAGTTTTATTTCACTATGGTTAGAAAGGATACTTGACATAATTTCAATTTTTAAAAATTTGTCGAGACTTATTTGTGGCCTCATATACGGTCAATTCTGGAGAATGTTCTACATGCTGATAAAAAGAATGCATATTCTGCAGCTGTTGGATCAAATGTTCTGTAAATGTCAGAACATTTGTCAGGTCCATTTGGTTATAGTGCAATTGGAATTCAATGTTTCTTTGTTGATTTTATCTCTAGATGTTCTGTACAATGCTGAAAGTGAGGTGTTGAAGTCCCCAATTATTATTGTATTGGCATCTATCTCTCACTGTCTAGTAATATTTGTTTTATTTTTCTGGGTGCACCAGTGTTGGCTTTATATATGTTTACAATTATCATATTCTCTTGCTGAATTGATTTCTTTATCATTATATGATGGCCATTGTCTTTTTACAGTTTTGACTTACAATTTTCTTTATCCGATGTAAGTATAGCTACTCCTGCTCACTTTTGGTTTCTGTTTCTGTGAAATATCTTGTCAAAACCTTCACTTTCAGTGTACTTGTGTCTTTTTTTGTTGTTTTTGTTTTGTTTTGTTTTGTTTTGTTTTGTTTGAGACAGAGTCTCACTCTTTTGCCCAGGCTAGAGTGAGTGCTGTGGCATCAGCCCAGCTCACAGCAACCTCAAACTCCTGGGCTCAAGCGATCCTTCTGCCTCAGCCTCCCAAGTAGCTGGGACTACAGGCATGTGCCACCATGCCTGGCTATTTTTTTTTCTATATATTTTTAGTTGTCTGATTGATTTCTTTCTATTTTTAGTAGAGACGGGGTCTCGCTCTTGCTCAGGCTGGTTTTGAACTCCTGAGCTCAAACAATCCACCCGCCTCGGCCTCCCAGAGTGCTAGGATTACAGGCGTGAGCCACCGCGCCCAGCCACTTGTGTCTTTTTAAGTGAAGTGATTTTCTTGTAGGCAGCATATATTTTGGTCTTGTTTTTATATACAGTCAATATTTTTTAATTAGGGAATTCAATCCATTTACATTCAAAGTTATTTTTGATAAAAACTTACTCCTATCATTTTATTAATTTTTTTCTAGTTTTTAAAAATATATTCTTTGTTTTTTCTTCTTCTTTTATTATTTATTTTAGCAGTTTTATGGTTTTTTGTAATCATAACGTCTGATTCCTTTCTCTTCCTCATTTGTGTGCCTTCTCTACCAGTGAGTTTTATAGCTTTGTGGGTTTTCATGGTGGTAGTTATAGTCCTTTTACTTCCAGATGTATGACTCACTTAAGAATTTCTTGTAAGTCCAGTCTAACATTGATAAATTCTCTCAATTTTTGATTGTCTGGGAAAAACTTTATTTCTCATTTCTCCTTAATTTTTGAAAAATATCTTTCCTGGGTACAGTATCCTTGGCTAGCAGTTTTTTCATTCAGCACTTTGAGTGTATCATCTCATTTTGTCCTGGCCTATAAGGTTTCTGCTGAGAAACCTGCTATAAGTTTAATGGGGACTCCCTTATACATGACTTGACACTTTTCTTTTGCTCTTTTTACAAATATCTCTTTTTCTTTGATGTTTTACAATTTGACTATAATATGCATTGGAGTGAATTTTTGGGTTGATTCTATTTGGGGTTCTTTGAGCCTCCTGGATGTGGATGCCCATATCACTCCCAAGACTTGGAAAATTTTTGGCTATTATTTTATTAAATATGTATAGATATGATATAGTGTAACACAGAATATATGTTTTACATAATATTATTTACATAATACTTATCTTGTGCATGTACATCAGTATATGTGGTGCAAGTTAGCTAGAACACAAGAGCAGAGACCTACAGCTTTACTGTCTCAAGAAGTCAAAAGGTGGAGCTCGGAGTTGCATGAATTAATGGGAAGTGAGAAGGGATAGTTTGAAATGTAGAAGTCATAGAAGAGGAAGATTCCAAATAATCTTCACATACACTTCAAAATCTTTGGCTGACACCTGAAATTTACCTGGAAGAGACAGAAAGAACCCCGGGGTTAGAGGGGGAAGCATCAGCTAGAAAAGTGAAAGCACTACATAGAGTCCAGTTAAGATACCTACCCGCGAGAGCAAAAAGAAGCACTCTTCAAAGGACAGCAACAAATCTAGTCTCTCTATAACATATTATCCCTAATCTCAAGAATATAATTTAATTTTTTCCGAGAAGTATGAATAAAATAGAAAACTAAGACACACTGTTGAGATAAAAACAATCATTAGAAAACAATACAGAGATAATTCAAGTTTTAGAATTAGCAGCCATTATATGTTCAAGAAAATATTTTCATAATAAAAAGAACAAGAGAGGAATATCAACAGATAATGACAACTATAAAATAGGACTAAATGAAAATTCAAGAAGTAAAAAGGATAACATTGTCATACAAAATTTAATAGATGATTTACTAGCAGATTGCCAATAACACAAATCATCAAAACAATGATCAATAGAAAACGTTAAATATAAAGGACTGAGAGAAAGATATTAAAACCAAAATTAACATGTTCTCAGTGACACAGAGTATTATCAAGTGATCTAATATATGTTTAATTGGATTTCCAGGGAAAAGTAGAGAGAGAAAATAGGGCAGAAAAATATTGAAGGGATAGTGACCAAAATTCCCAAAATTCCGTCAAAAGAAATATAATCTTAAATACCCAAGAAACAAAGTGAACCCCAAGAAGGAAAAATACCAACATAATCATATATGGTCACATCACAAAGTGCTGAAAACCAGACAAAAATATAATCTAGCAAATAATGACACATTTCATAAGTGAGAATGGTGATAAGAATGGACTACTTTAATGTGCTTAATAAAGAAATCCTATTATTCAGAACTATTATCTAGTAAAAATATCATTTAAAATGATGGCAAAATGAAGATATTTTGAGATGCACAAAAGTGAAAGAATTCATTGCTAGCAAGTCTTCTCTGCTCTTAAAAAATGCTAAAGAAAATTCTTCAGGCTGAAAGAAAAGACAAGTTGAGTTTATAGGAAGGAATAAAGAGGAAATGGTACCTGAAAAAATATAGGGACTACACTATTTTTCTTCTCATTATTCATTAGAATACATATGACCCCTTAAAATAAAAGCTATGGCATTGAATTGTGGGGTATAAAACACAAAGATGTAACGTATATTACAACAATAGCACAAAAGACAAAGAAGTAAATGGAATTCTATTGTTGAGATTTACATGTTATGTGAGGTCACACTATTAACTCTAGTTAATAGTTTTAGTATAAACTAAACTACTCTAAGTTTCAGTGTAAACTTACAGTAAGGTAAACTGTGTGGTATTGGAGTAAGAACAGAAAAATAGATCAACGAAACAGGAGAGCTTGGGGATAGAAACTCACTTATATGGTCAATCGATTTTTGATAGATATCAAAACAATTGAATACTGTGTTTTCAATAAATGATATTGATATAGCAAGATATTCATATGATTTTTAAAAAGGGAACATCAATGTCTACCTCACACTATACAAAAATAATACGAAATGGATTATGTATCTACATGTAAAAGCTAAACTCTAAACCTACTAGAAGAAAAAATCAGAAAATACATTAATGCCCTGAGTATAGGCAAAAATATCTTAAAAGGAACACAGAAAGCAGTAATCATAAAACAAAAAAAGGATAAACTAAATGTCATCAACATTATATTGGTCTGCCAATCGAAAGACACCATTACCCGCCTCATTACACTGAATTAAAGAAGCCTGGTTGGGTGCGGCGGCTCATGCCTGTAATCCTAGCACTCTGGGAGGCCAAGCCAGGCGAGTCATTTGAGCTCAGGAGTTCAAGACCAGACTGAGCAAGAGCAAGACCCCGTCTCTACTAAAAAAAATAGAAAGAAATTAGTAGGACAACTAAAAATATATAGAAAAAAATTAGCCGGGCACAGTGGCACATGCTTGTAGTCCCAGCTACTTGGGAGGCTGAGGCAGGAGGATCGCTTGAGCCCAGGAGTTTGAGGTTGCTGTGAGCTAGGCTGGTGCCGCAGCACTCTAGTCTGGGCAACAGAGTGAGACTCTGTCTCAAGAAAGAAAGAAAGAAAGAAAGAAAGAAAGAAAGAAAGAAAGAAAGAAAGCCAGCCATATGCTGGATGAAAAAGCCATATCATATGCCTTCTTTTATAAGGACAATAGGACATATCAGCCATATATTTTTACGTTCAGTAAAACTATGATAACTGTCACCTAGAATTGTATACTCAGTAACTGCCTTTGAGAATAAGAACAACATAAAGGTATTTTTAGAAAAAATGATATAAATTATGTATTTGGGGAAGGATTAAATGAAAATTTGGAGGTATAGTGCTTAGGATGGCGCCCAACAAGTGTTAGCCATCATTATAACTATTATCATTATTATTATAATATTATGTACGAATATCTCCTCAGCTACTCCTATTCATTAAAAGTTTAAATTAATTTTTTTCTTTACTGTTTGGCAAGATAAGTAGCAAAACTCAAATAAGAAAAATTTGCAGTTATGACTGTGATAAAACTTAATTTATCCAAATGTCCTTTATCCAGTATGTCTGACTGTACGAAGCCCATCAAGTAAGAAAGTGTGAAATTTCTTGGAGCAGTCAATGTTGATGTGATTGAATCCACACACTAACCTCAAGTTGTCACAAGAGAGCCTCTGCCACATTTTTAGATCCTCTTAAGCCATATTGTATTTTTTTTTTAAAGATTGCTATTGATTTCCTGACTAATTAGGGCTAGAGGGAGACTCATATGATAGCAGTGAAAAGTGGGACCAGAACCTTATGATAGACAAAGGACACAAAAATTCAGCCCTCTGGGACAAAAAAAGGCAGGGACAAAACTTGCGACCCACCCAGTAGTCTCAGCAAATATCGCTCAATCACGTGATTATAGATTCTTACAAGGTTTAATGTACATGTCTATTCCATTTTATAAAGGTTCACATGTAAGAGTAAACTTCACCTAATAGAAAATCAATTCTTAGAACATCTCCTGTTTAAATTACCTTCAATGAAAGAAATACTAATCTGGAACAGTGGGGGTGCATTTTGACAATACTACATGGGAAAGAAAAATAATCATCGCTCTTCTTTGCACCCGACAAAATGGCCTTCGATTCGTGGGTGAATCTTGTCAAGTTACCCACGTGTCTTAAAAAAATGATCGTGTAGCCTCTAGATTGACTATTTCACAAAGTTTACAAGGGGCTGAATGCCATGGCCTCTTCACTTATCTGTATGAAATTTGATGACGACAGGCACTGACACCTGACGTTTACGGGTGTCTGTCGTGGGGGGTGCATAGATATACACGTATATGTACATGCACATCACATATAGATAAATACAGTCTCCAAACTACAGCGGTGTGCTGTATATCACAGCACAGTCTTTGGTTTACAGTAGGTGCTAAAGCTTTTCTTAAATGAGTAGAACTAGCAACATAGAATAGCTCCTTGTTTTGTCTTTTCCAATAATTAAAATTTAAGTTCATCGCCCTTTTATATTTGCTTAAAATTTCTCTGCGAGAGAAACAAAGGTGGGATGAATTACTGGAAGGGCACAGAACAGTCACTCTTTCAGATACCCTAAAATGCGTCCTCATGTTAAACCCGTCGTCCAAACCGCAGTTGCTTCTTGTGTGCCTTTACTTCTCAGTGCCCTTCAGCAAATGAGCGAGACTGGGCAGCCTGGCCCTCACCGCCCCACCCGCAGAAGTATGTTTGCTGAGTTGCTCCTTGAAATAATGCAAGAAGCTTATTTAGAAACGATTCTGTAAAGCTCTTGTCACCGAATCCATTTTAGGGATGCCGTTGAGGATGCTGTTTATCACTCACGACAATGTCCCGTCTATGCAGAACCTCGAGAGGAGTCCTCGTCCGCTCGCAGTGTCAAGAACAGACGCTCGGCGCTGCCCCTGGCAAATGCGTGCTGGTAACGAGCAGGTCTCCTTGTGCATGGAGCTTCCGAAAGTGAGAGCTCAATCTGAGGCCTGCTTTTAGGTTTCGTGTAGGCTCTTAAGGTTTTCATTGCACTCTTGTCTCTTTCTCTTTTCCTTCATCCTGTTTTTTTGTTTGTTTCGTTTTAAAATTTCTTTCATTCAGTTCTAATCTGTGTTGTTTAGTCCTGTTTTATACATTACTGCAAGGTACAATCCTGGAAGAAGGAAATACATATTTTCTTTTTTTTTTAATTTCAGCATATTATGGGGGTACAGATATTTAGGTTACATATGTTGTCCTTGCCCCCCCTCACCCCCCAATTCCGAGCTTCAACCGTGTCCATCCCCTGGATGGTGCGCATCGCACTCTTTGTGTATGCAAATACCCGTCCCCTCCTCCCCCCTGCCCCCTCCCCCCTGCCCGACATCCAATAGACGTTATTCTTATATGTGCACTTATGTGTTGATCAGTTAATACCAATTTGCTGGTGAGTACATGTGGTGCTTGTTTTTCCATTCTTGGGATACTTCACTTAGTAGAATGCGTTCCAGCTCTATCCAGGAGTATACAAGAGGTGCTAGATCAACATCGTTTCTTATAGCTGAATAGTACTCCATGGTATACATATACCACATTTAATATTTTCTTATTTTAATAACATTGTTAATTAACATATATTTGATAGGCAGCCAGTTTGTTCTAGGAAGCATGATATGTACTATCCTGTTTCACCCACTAAACTTATGCTGCAATTTAGGTATCATATATTTTAGAGTAAAGAAATTGTCAGAAATGTCAGGAAATTTGCCTGTGGAACAGAACGTGGGCCCCTGGTGGGCAGAATTGCAAAGTCCACGGCTCTTGTCACTCAACCCACAGCTGCCTTTGGAATTACCTCAGATTCATTTTACAGCCGCATAATAAAATGAAGCTTATTACAGGAGCACTTGGCTTACGTTTTGGAGATCTTTTCGCTTACGGGTAATTTGGCGTCTGCTACTCTGGTGTCTTAGTCACAGTGATCACACCCCCCGGTGCTTGACACCTGTCCAAAGGCCAAGTAACGTGACTAAAATAATGTTTAATCTACTTTTCAGTGTTCGATATGTTTTACACCTATTCTTTTATATTTTCTTTACATTTCCTTCAATAAAGTCAAGCAGGTGTTATCTCACCAGGGAGCCCTTATGTCAAAAGGATGGTAACCATAAAATAAGCAATTCGGTCTATCCCGACTGTCCCTGTATAACCAGGCTGCAAAGTAACAACTCATAATAAACTCACTAATGTAGTGAATTTGGAACTTTGCCACTGCTTTAATCACCAAACTTGTCATGTTTTTATACATTTATGCCTATTCTGCAGATTAGAAGTAAAAACTAAGGACTATCTCTCGTTTCATAAACGATGGCAGTGCGGAATGTGATTCCTGTGTAACACAAACAGCAGGTGGCCACCATCTGTTATTATTATAAATTGAATTATTTCATTTTATATATTTGCTGATTTACCTTTATTATACGGACTTTGTGTAGAATGTTAAATCTTTGAAAATAATGTTAAACATAAAATGAACTTACCTTTCAATAATGTCTTTAAAATCAGAATGTATTTTAAATTGGATTTTTATGCCTTTTTATCGAGTAAGCTCATCAAGTGCGAAGAAAGAGTTTATATCAAATTAAACTTAGAAATAGTCAATTATATATTTGAAGGAATCCACTCAAATGCAGAAATATGGTGTCAGCATAGAGATTAAAAATTGCAGGTCGGGTTTTCCAGAAAGCATACTCTGAGTTGCTAAGATTTCTGTTCGGGAAGCTCATTGCAGAGTGCTGTGAGGAACCAAGGAAAGTAGAATTGAGCAACGGAGAAGCTTTGCTGAAATACAGCTGCAACAGCAGTCTGAGTCAACGCCACGCAGAGCTCGGAGAGGAGATGACTCTTCAGAGGTGTCCCTAAATCTTAATGCTAATAACATCTTATTCTCAGGAAAGGAGATAGATTTTTATAAACTTTAGACTTGGGTAGATAAATTTAAATATTTCTGTTATAAAAGTTAGAGGTGATATTAAAATAATAAAAATATTATGTATAATTTCTCAGTCAGAAGAGAGGAAATATAAAGAATAAAGATAAACTAAAGATAGAAAATATGCCAAATATAAAGCACAAAGTAAAATTTGAGAGACTGAAACTCATTTCAGTGTATCAATAATAATATTAAATGCTCATGGGCTAAAATCTCTGGTTAAAAGATAGAACTTCTAAAGTTAAATAAAAAGATAAAATCCAGCTTTGGCTATTTGTGGGAAACAAGGGACAGGTATATATACGCATATTTCCAAATATATGAAATATATTTTTCCTGGGAAATATGTATTTTCCTATATGTACATATGTGTGTGTATATATTTGTGTGCATATATAATAAATACCAATATAATAAATACACAGCAATTTAAGTTGAATGGTTTTCAAACGAGAGAGAAGGATATTCATACTAATGCAAGGGACAATCCATCAAGAATTTATAGTGAATGTGAAGTTTCATGATCTCAATAACATAATCTTGGAATACATAACAAGAAAATAAATAGAAACCACAGACAAATCTACATCATAGTAAATTTAACACTTTGTTTCTAAAAGAATTAGTTTTAGTAAAAGAGAAAACCGAAAATTAATAATAATAGAGGAGGGAAATGTTTGATTTAATAGCTATATAATAAATCTTTCATCCAACAAAAATAAATATTTTTTCAGTAACTCATGAAACTTTTACGAAATTTGACCATGTTTTAGGCCATGAGAGAATAAATTCCAAAATAATTTAGAATAAATAAATAAATTTATTTTAAATAAATAAGTAAATTCCAAAGTAATAAAGAATGCGTTCTTTGACCTCTGTACTGTAAAACTTGAAATAAATCACAATAATATTCTTTTTAATCGATACTGGAGATTTAAATACAAACAGCAAACTCTGACAGTAAATTCCCGAGACTGGATTTTCTAGATTATTGGCTATGCAAATATTTAGCTTTCATGGATAACATGGATGAAGTTTTTCAAAGTAGTTATACCATTTCTCCCATTATGAGAGTTTCCTTTTTTCTCCATTCTCAATTAAAATTTTTATTCTTTTTTGTCATTTGAGCCACTCCTGTGGATACATAGCAGTGTTTGCTACATTGCAGTTTTAAATCAAATTGCCCTGATGACCAATGAAATTGAGCATAGTTTATATGTTTATTATCCAAATAGCTCTCCAAGTCTCATTTTTCAGTTCTAGTGCTGTTTGTGTTTTCTCTCTTTCTTTTCCCCTACTTCTCTCAGTCTTGTCGGACTACGTCATTAAATCTTTTCAAGCAATGCATTTTGGTTTTACTTATTTTCTCTGTCATATTTATAATATCCTTCATCTTCTCTATTTAGATAAATTTTATCATCCTTTCTATAGTTTTTTAAATAACAGCTATATTGAGAGGTAATTCCCATACCGTACAATCTACTCATTTAAAGTATATAATTCACTGACTTTTAGTATATACAGAATTGTGCAGCAATTACCGCAGTCGATTTTAGAACATTTCCATCACCTCAAAAGCAAACCCGTTAACAGTATCTATTTCCTTCAACCTTCACCAGCCCTAGGCAACCACCAATCTACTTTCTGTCTCTGTGGATTTTTTATTCTGGACTTCCATATAAATAAAATCACGTAACATGTGGTCCTTGAATCTGGCTTCTGTCACCTGGTATAATGTTTTCAAGGTTACCCGTGTCATAGCACGTCAGTACTTTATTTCTTCTTGTTGCTGAATAGCGTTGCACCGTGTGGATATGCACATTTTAATTATCTATTTATCACTTGATTGTTTGGATTGTTTCCACTTTTTGGCTATTATGAATACACGAATGACATTGCTAATAACATTCATGTACAAGTTTTTATATGGACATATGTTTTCATTTCTTTTGGGTTTAAGGTTTTTTAAAACTAAATGCTTAATTCATCTATTTTAGGTTTTTTTCCTTACCCAATAAAGACTTCTTATAAGCATTTCTTTAGCTGCAATCTACAAGTTATAATATGCAGTGTGTTCATTGCTGTTCACTCCCAAACGTTTTCCGTTTTAACTCTCATTTCTGGTTTTCCTCTGGGGCACGAGGAATTGCATTTCACACACCCTTGGAGTTAGGTGTGGATGTGTGACTGGCTTTAGCCACTGAGCTGTGAACAGAAGGCATACATGCCACTTGCTGGCAGAAGCTTTAAGAGCAAGCACATGACACTCCATGATTCCATTGTCCCTCTGCCACAGAGGTCAACCTCAGTGGTCCCCAACTTTTTTGGCACCAGGGACTGGTTTCATGGAAGACAATTTTTCCGCACACTGGGGAGGGGGGATGGTTTCAGCGTTATTCAAACACATTACATTTATTGCGCACTTTATTTCTATTGTTACTACATTTTAATAGATCATGAAATAATTATATAACTCACCATAATGCAGAATCAGTGGGAGCCCTGATCTTGTTTTGCTGCAACTAGACGGTCCCATCTGGGGGTGATGTGGGAGCCAGTGACACCCGAAGTCTGTTGCTTATGTCCAATCTACTCCATAAGCTTGTTTTTGTTGCAGTCACTGCAGAAAACCCTGCTTTGCAAAGATAGGATGTTAGAAACGGAAGCAGGCTTTTCAGTGCTTTTGTGGCAATCTCAGGATATTCCACCTTGGCTTTAGTCCAGAACATATGGAGATTTGAAGTTGTCTCAAATAACTGTTTTTCAAGGCCAATGTCACTTGCGATCTCAAGCAGTTGATCCTCTTCTATCACGGACAAAGTCAATTCCCCTGGCTTATTCACAAATAGGTCACAGATCCATTCCTTCCCAGTTTGGGGATCTTTCGTGGTTGGCAATTAATGCTCAAATCCTTTTGAAAGCTGAGGTAGGTGATTGTGCACCAGCTGGGAGAAAGAAGGCCCTGGCTCAGTCTCTTTCAAAATCTCTGCAAATGTTTGAAACATGTCAAAAATCCCGATGCTCACTCATCGCCCCCATAATTCCAGTTTGGCTTTGAATGCAGCCATTTTATCTGCTGACCTGAACACAGCTGTCGTCTCCTCTGAAGTGACAGGTTGAGTTCACTGAGCAGGTTGAATATGGAACACAAGTAAGCAAGTTTTGTGACCCATTCTGTGTCACGGAAATGTGCTTCCGGTGGTGACTGTTTTTCTAAAAGATATCTCAGGAGTGGCTGTTGTTGACTCAAAAACTCTGGCCAGTGAGCTACCTTTGGAAAGCATCGCACTTCTGTATGTAAGAGAAGACACGTGTGCTCTGTGTCCAGTTCCTCACAGAGCTACACAAATAGACGTGAGTTAAGGGCTTGTACTTTAATGTGGTTGATAATTTTAATCACATCCTGAAAAATGGCATTTGGTTTAGGTGACATTTTTTGGCTAGCCAGCATTTTTCTATGGCTGACCCAGTGACTAGACCCATGTTCAGAAGTAACCTCCCTGACCCGAATAGTGAAACCAGACAGCCGTCCAGTCATGGCAGCCCCTCCGTCCGTGCATGTACCGACACAACATGACCAATTCAGTGCTCCTGGTATGTGATCATCCAAGACTTGAATAGTTCTGCAGCTGTGGTGTTGGTTGGCAACAAAAGTGCACGTAACATATCCTCATGCACGTCCTCCTGAAAACTATATCGCACAAAAACAAGCATTGTTGCCTTGTTGCCAACATCGGTAGACTCATCAGCCTGGGTTGCATTACCATGGTGGCTCATTAATCCTCTCTAACAGTTATGCCTCAGTATCCTCTGCTACTTTATCAATTCGTCTAGTTATGGTGCTAGCCGAAAGAGGAACATGTGCCACCTTTGAAATTGCAGCCTCTCCTAAACGTTCACGGCAAATGTCCTTAGCAGCAGACAGGATCGACCCTTCACCAACAGCAAAGGGCTTCTTAGCTTTAGCAATGTGGTAGCCACTAAGCATGATGCTCTCAGTGCAGACACATCTGATGAAGTGGTGGCCTTCAGTAGTTGCTTCTGTTCTTCGTATTTATGGTTTTTTTTTCTTTTGAAAATCTCCAAAGGCTTGTCTTATAATGCAGGGTGCTTGGTCTCCATGTGGTTAAGCACTTTCTGGGGCAGGCAGGCACAAAACACTAAAGTTTGATCTCCCAACTTGATAGACTTGGAAGCGTTTCTGTCAACATAAAAGATTTTGGGGGGCGGTGGAGAAGCCTAGGCCGGCTCCTCGGTTGTACTTCCAGCTGGTGGCCCCGTCCTAGTCCCACTGCAGGTTCTGCTGCAGGGTGTCACCTGCCTTCTTGCTGAGGGCCATGTTGGGCCTTCCAGCCACGCCAGGGGGCAGGCGGCTGAACGAAAGGGATAAATTTTTAAATCCACCCATAAGTTTGAGAAATTTCAGTTTCTGTTCCTCATTTTCAAAACCAGCAGTATCCCACTGGCCAAACTGGGTTCCCGTCCGCTTCCTGGTCTCGGAAGCTTCCGTTCTGCCCGACTCACGATCAGTCTCTTCTTGCAAGGCCTTGCACCTCACCTGGTCAATGTGCGTCCCAACCACCTCGCCTTTCTTCTCCAGCCCGCGTCCAGGTCTGCGAACTGCTCCTCCTCCCCAGAGCCAGGCCCTCAGCAACTGCTGCCCCGCCTTCTCCTTAGACTTCCTTTTCTTCTTCACTGGGGCCCTGGGGCCATCACTTACGCGGACGTGTTCCAGAGCCTCACCTTTAACTGGCTTTTGAAGGTCTCATAGCTTCTTTGCGTAGCGGGTCACCACATCTTATTCAAAACGGGCTTGGAGAGTGTGAATCACCTGTTGCAATGAACCTGTGATTTACGTAGGACTCTTGGCATTTTCTTTTAAACGCGGCTTTCATTTGTTGGCAGCCGTAGCATCTTCTGCTGTCTCAGCATTGGGTCTTTCCCCCTTTCAAAGAAGCTCTCCAGCGACATTTGTTTCTTACTCCTTTTCGCTAGGGTTAGCTTGCGGGCTTATCAAAACTGTGACTGAGACACGTGGACGGTGCAGCAAAGAGGCACAGATGTAAGTGGTAAATGAAATAATGGGCAGCCACACACGGACTAAAGTAAGCGCCGGATTCAGATTTAAAGTTGCCACCAGATGCAGCTGTGCAGTTGAAGTAAGGTGCTCACTGCCACCCTAAAGCCTGCTACCATATGCAGCTTAATCGTCACTGGCCACTCACGGATAGGGTTTGGATGTGAGTCTGCAGCACTTGATTTATTATGGTCTCTGTGCAGTCAGACCTCTCTGCTAATGATGATCTGTATTTGCAGCCGCTCCCCAGAGCTAGCATCACCGCCTCAGCTCCACCTCATATCATCAGGCATTAGATTCTCATAAGGAGCCACAGCCTAGATCCCGCGCATGCGCAGTTTATAGCAGGGTTTGAGCTCCTATGAGAATCTAATGCCGCCGCTGGTCTGACAGGAGGGGGAGCTCAGGCGGAGATGTGAGCGATGGGAGCGGCTGTAAATACAGATGAAGCTTCTCACTTGCCTGCCGCTCACCTCCTGCTGTGCAGCCCAGTTCCCAACAGGCCACAGACTGGTACAGGTCCACGGCCCAGAGGTTGGGGACCACAGGTCAACACGATTCCAGATGTGGCTGCCTTCTCAGCCTGGGCCTCAGCGAAAGCAAGGCAGAGCACAGCCCCCAGTGGAAATGCAGTTTGAATGAAAATGTATTTTTGTTGTTTTAGGCCGCTGAAACTTTGGAATCAATGTTTGTTATTGTGTTATAATCTAGGCTATACAGTATTATTATTATTATTATTATTTTGAGACAGAGTCTCATTCTCTTGCCTGGGGCGAGTGCCATGGTGTCAGCCTAGCTCACAGCAACCTCAAACTCCTGGGCTCAAGCGATCCTCCTGTCTCAGCCTCCCGAGTAGCTGGGACTACAGGCATGCGCCACCATGCCCGGCTAATTTTTTCTCTATGTATTTTTAGTTGTCCAATTAATTTCTTTCTATTTTTGGTAGAGACGGGGTCTCGCTCTTGCTCAGGCTGGTCTCGAACTCCTGACCTCAAGTGATCCTCTTGCCTACACCTCTCAGAGTGCTAGGATTACAGGTGTGAGCCACCGCGCCCGGCCTATACAGTATTATTTTTCATCAACTGAACTACATACCTAGAAAATCTAAATGACTCAAAATAGTAGCAATAAAAAATGGAACTCCGAAGAATTTGGGGCTGCAACTATATATAAAATACATTTATTGATATAAAGAGCTATAACTCTCATTTGATTTTCAACAGTCAGTAAAAAAAATTATGAAGAAATAAAGATCACTTCCACAATAGCAACAAGATATTAAATATATTAAAATTAAAATATATTTATCAAGAATAAAACTGTAATTTATTGAGAACATAAAGCATGACCTGACTAAATCCACTCTCTAGGTAAAGAGACTTACTATGAAAAAAAATGCCAAAAAATTCAGAGGAAGTAATGTGTATATACACACACAATACTGTTTTAAACAAAATTCTATATTTTTGATGAGTCAAACTTTTTAAGATTATAAATATATATGATTCTTAAGAAAATCTTGAAAAGGAATTACACAGAAGAACTTGCCCTATCATATTGTAAAATGCTCTGTAAAGCTATCGTAATAAACAGATTACTAGAATAAGATCAAACAAATACATCATTGTAGTAGAACAGGGATGTATTATTTCATAAATGTGGCGTGTTGTATTAGTGAAGGAATTTGGATATTTCACATATGCTGTTAGGATGCTGGGCAGTTGATTGGAAGATGGGAAGAAGTTGAACTTCCACCCCACTCTGTTTTAAAAATGAAATCTTTACACCATATAAAAAATTAAATTCCAGATAGATTAAAAGTCCAAATTTTTTTAATGAAACCAACAATATATTTGAATGATGTATAGGAGAATACATAATCTCTGAGTACAGCTGACCTTCTCTCCTATCTTATTTAGAACAGGAACATGCTATACACGCTATCGGGGAGGAAAAGGAGACAGCCTTGACTATGTCAGTCACAAGAAGGTATCTACGAAGAACAACATAATGTACACGAAAGGCTACAAAAATCCGTGAGGATTTTATTTTGCAAAAGACGAAAATGGGTTGATATTTGCACTTTACAAAGTCCTTCTACGAATTACATTTTTTTTAAGAAATGAAACGGGAACTCCCTGAAGAAGAAACCAGAAATACAAAAAGAAGGAGGGGGAAAAATAGGCGGAGGGCAGAAAAAAAGAAAATGTGGTCTTCCAGAGTAAGTAATCAGGAAAATGCAAATATAAATTAGGATGAGAAACCTCTTTCCACTTATCAGGTTGGCAAGGGATAAAAAGTTTCATGAAACATCAAGTGCTGTCAGGGTGGAGGCCCTATAATATACTATTTGTGAGAATGCAAATTGATACAATCTTTTGAAATGTAATTTTAAATTAACATTTAAAATTTACATATCCTTTGACCAAGCATCTTTACTTTTATAAATCTAGCCTCAGTAGAGAGAGAGAGATATGTGTAAGCGTGTTTACACAGTATATTTTGTTCATCTGTGGGGGAATAATGAAATAAATTATGTTGCAATTGCACTATTGGAAAACCGTGCAGTCACTAAAAGGAACTGGGTGGGCCGGGTGCGGTGGCTCACTCCTGTAATCCTAGCACCCTGGGAGGCCCGAGCGGGCAGATCATTTGAGAGCAGGAGTTTGAGACCAGCCTGAGCAAGAGCGACACACCGTCTCTACTAAAAAAATAGAAAGAAATTAGCTGGACAAGTAAAAATATATAGAAAAAATTAGCCGGGCACGGTGGCGAGTGCCTGTAGTCCCAGTTACTTGGGAGGCTGAGGCAGGAGGATCGCTCGAGCCCAAGAGTTGGAGGTTGCTGTGAGCTAGGCTGATGCCACGGCACTCTAGCCCAGGTGACAGAGCGAGACTCTGTCTCAAAAAAAAAAAAAAAAAAAACACGGAACTGTGTGGATCTGTTGGTGCTAAGCTGGCAAGATTATCATAACATAATATCAAATCAAAAAGGTAAATAGCAAAGTTGTAAGTTTTCATTTTCATAAGTATATGTATATATTAGCATATGTATGATACATAGACATATAGTTAGGTAAATATAGGAAAACTAGAAAGATACATTCTAAATCCTTGTAGTAATTACTGGCTGGGTAGCACTGGATAATAGGGAATGAGGAGGTTTGGCTTTTACCCCTTTTTATTAAAACCCACTTTATTGAGGTATGATTGACGTATTAGAACCTGTACATATTTAATGTACAAAACTTTATAAATTTGGGGATAAGTATACATCTGTGAAAGCATCACCACAATTTATGCTATAACCTATCTATCACCTCCAAAAGTTTCCCCCTTGTCCTATTTATTATTATTATTATTATTATTTTTTGGCCTTTTGCTTCTTATCGTGTTAAAATGTTATAGGATTATGGGTGGTTTCCCCTTTATGTTTAAAAGTTTCTGAAAAGAAAGTACGAAGAGTTTTGGAGAAGGATTTTGTCTATGTTTACAAATATTTAGATACGCAAATACTTCCCACTGTGTTGCAGTTGTGTACATACTCGGTGCAGGAACCTGCTGTCCAGGTGTGCAGCCGAGCCGCCAGTAGGAGCGCCATCGCCGAGGCGCACAGTAGGCCAGACGTAGGCACACTCTATGGTGTTCACACAGTGACAAGATCATCTATGCTTATTTCATTAAAGGATGCATGACTGTAGTAGTAATGATAATAAAAACTATATTTACCCAAAATCTATCATCCAAATTCTCCAGGCCAGATGTCTTTTAGAACTCAGAATTTTTTTTTTTTTTTTTAATAAAGGTAATAGGGTGTGTTTCCCTCAGAGGCCTAAGTGAAGCCGGGGCAATACTTCACAGTCAAACATACCTGTTGTGATAACTCACACTGAGATAAACGAGAAGGAGAAATAGATTCACAGCACTTGAGTTTTGCTCCAAAAGCATTTTCTGGAAAATTATGTTGGTTTCCAGAGTCTCTCAGTTTTAAAATTTTGTAAAAGGGAATCAAATTTTTTAAATGAAAACTGATGTCATGATCATATTGTTTAAAAGAAAGAAGACAAGACATAAACACGAGTGAAAAGAACAGAAAACTGGAAAGGAAAGGAAAAAAGAGAGGAAAGACGAGGAGAGAAGAGAGGGGTGGGGAGGAAATGAACCGTGGAGAAAAAGAAACTGAAGCCAACAGCGAGGAGAGGGGAGTGTGAGCCGGGAGAGCCTTCCCTGCGACGGCACTGCTGTCCTTTGGCAGTGAATCGTGGCCCTGAGTAAAGAAATAACTCTCATCAATATGGAAGAACCTGCAAGAATCTTGTGAAATGTGCCAGAAACTCCGGACACTAAAGTGAGGCATAACCATCAGGATGTTTGTAGTAACGTCGATGTGGAATTAGCAGAAACTGAACTAAGATGGGAGACCTGGGAGTTGGGAGAAAATAGTGAATTTGCAGAATTTCACCATATGCTTCAAGTCATTACTGTATTAAGGTGATATTGCTATGTTCCATAGCGATTTTGATTTATGATGAAGCTAATACTATTTTCTGATCTTTCAATGGCTCTATTTCAATATTGCATGGCAGTTTCTCATCTTTAGTTAGCTCCTGAGCTGAGGACAGCTCGGCAGAGACTTGCCCAGGAGGCTCATGGGCAGCCCACTCACGCCTACGCGTCCCAGCAGGTCCCAGAGACTGCCACTCACAGATGGCCAATTTCCCCCACAAATGTGATCATGTCAGTCATCAGTACATTAAGCCAGAGAATCTTCTTACGAAACCTTTGTCCTGAGGTGACTTGTTCAGGAACACGAAAGTGCAAGATCTGTTAACTGAAACTTCAGCTCTTGGCAAGGTCTACGCCTTTCACAAAAGATAACCCCTTTATTCTAAAGGAGAATGTGAACAATGGGAAAAGCTTTCTAACATAACCCAGTGAGATCTAAAAAGTGTTCCTTTGAAAAAATTCCTTTTCTTAATATTTTACTTTGTCTTGGCATGTAATCTCATCTTTTTCAGGAGGTCTCTTCTGTGTCAACAATATAAAAGCAAACCAAATACAATGCAGCTATCATTGACCTGGAACTCACTGACCAAAGACCTGGAGATTGCTGGGTATAGAGATAGGTACCTCCTGTACATTAGGGCAAATGAGCACAGAATGTGAGCTGCACATATAAAAGACAGAAAGGAAAAAGAGTTGACACTTCACTATAAAGGCTCCAAACTCATCCTTGGACTCAGTATTGCTGAGAGGTGACTTGATATTTAACAGTGTTTGGGGAGAAGATTAGAGGCTGATTAAACAATTCAGATGGGAATGGCAATACAGACAACACTTCATCTATTACTCATTCTTTTATAGTCTAAGTATTTCCAGATTCCTAGTACATTCTGTGATTTTTTTTTTTTGGCCTGCATTACAGAAAATCTGAAAAACCTTAACAGAATCATGGTTAAAAATAAAATTTGCATTCAACTATAATAATATTATTTTGTTAGCTTAAGACAATCTTTCGAAAACTCTCTGTTACAGTTTGGTGTTTTTCTTTCGTTTCAAGTTTTTGAGTAAACAAACGTATTGCGTGCATAAGAGATTACTGGACAGAACCATTCTGCTTTCGCTGTGCCTTGAGATAATTCCACCATTCAAACTCCTGCCATTTAATTCTCCAGGGGGTCTCATAAACCCATTCCTACTTGACATGCTGTCTTTCAAAATCTCAAAAAGAGTGAAGTAGTGAAAAAAATAACCACTTTGCTGAGAATTTAAATTGTGCTATAATTTGGATTGAAGGCTCAAGGCCATTTTTTCTTCTCTTCAAAGCCTTCCCCCGTGTCTTTGTTAGGGAAAGTCACCACAGCGTGTCATATCCATAGTCACAGTGACAGAGGTATCTTGAGGGTCTTCATAAAGAGATAATTAGTACAAACTCAAGTTGCAAGTTACGAAACCAACTGGAGCTTGCTTTAGTTAAAAAGGAAAGTGGGACTTTGTTTTAACAACTTAGAAAGATCTCATGAAGACTTATTACAAAAATGGATGAAAAACATGCACAGGAAATCCATCAGACACTCTCAATTTTTTGTCTCTGTTTCCCTAAACATCTTTGTCTTTTCCTTTCTGCAGATCTTTTTTTTCCTGGCTTCTCAGTCCGTGTGACAGAGGAGGATCAAGTCACAGTTCCCAAGATTATTGTACCTTTCGGAACAACACTGAAGTAGAGTCTGCTTGTCCAAATTCAGAATTTACGGGGCAGAATTTAACCAGCCTGGCTTGAGTCAGGCATCTACACATCATCCAACCGGCTATGGACAGGGAGGCGTTACTGTCAGAAACCCACCACTAAGGATGCAAAGAGAGGAAGATGAGGCTCACTTAGAATATCATTTAACATATGCTCTGGGGTGTGTCGACTAAAGCATTCTCCTAGAGCTTCCACAGGCAAACACACCCTCCTTCCCACACACGCAATTCCAAGGATGTCTTCGCCTAATGTCATAGGCAGATCTCCAAGGTGGACCCCAATGATCTCCGTCCTGGTATTCACGTCCTTGTATAATCTTCCCCCTTGAGTGTGGGCTGAGTCTGGGGACTCGCTTCTAACCAACAGAATACAATAACAGTGACGGTATGTTGTTTCCATAATTAGATTACGAAAGATTGTGACTTTCATTTTACCAAGAGATTTTCTCCTTTGCCTTTTCGATTTGCATGCTTTAATGAAGCAAGTTACCACATTACTGGGGAAGTCCGCCTGGCAAGAAACTAAGGATAACCCCTGGCTAATAGCCAGCGAGGAACTTAGGCCCCTCAGCCCAATGGCCAACGGGAAACTGGATCCTACCAACACTTACATGAGATTGAAAGCATGTCCTTCCCCTGTCAGCACCTTGACTGCAGCCTGCGACAGACTCTGAGACAGCAGACCCCGTTAAACTGTGTCCAGATTCCTAACTCACAAAAGCTATCTGATAACAAATGTGCATTGTTTTAAGTTGCTAAGTTTGGGGACAACTTATTATGTAGAAATAAATAACGAATGCAGATAACAATCAATTATTTTACTTACAACTGCAAATGTGCTCGTCCCCCAACATTACAAGGGGATTATCTGAAGTCATGAACTGATTCGTCTAGAAGTAATATCTTTGAGCCACTTTGCTCCCGGTTTATAATCTCTAGGCGACATTCATTCTTCCTTTGATTTGATCTTTACTCAGTCCATGGTTGCTTCTCTCTAAATGTTAAACTTAATGATTCATGTAACAAACATTTATTGAGAACCTATTACTTGCCAAGCGTTATCCAAGCACCGTTGTATATCAGTGGACAAAAGAATACAAAGATATTTGCCATCACGGACTTACATGCTGGCATAGGAAACAGAGGAAAAAAAGTAGACAGAATAAATATGCATTTTATTAAGTTTCGAGATGAAAATTTTTTCACATTCTAACATCTATAAAATCCAGGTTTATCTAACAATTGATGGCACATCATAATTTGATTGGCGGCTCTTCTTCTTACTTAGTTGCACATAAAATAAAAGTATAATTTAAAATGGTCGATTCAGGTCTATGGCCATACCACCCCGAACGTGCCCAATCTCATCTAAAATTGCTGATTCAGATTTGCTGAAATACTGTAAGTGAATTATATAATATATTAGAAAATGTAATCGGTGCCCCCCAAAGTTGAGTAAGGTAAGGAAAATTAGGGATGAAGATGGCGGGCGGGCGGGGGGTGGGACAGCTTGCAGTATTACTCAGGGTGGTGTGGGGAGGCCTGACTCTGACTTATTTAAAAGGTGACATTTGAGCAAAGCCTTGAAGACGTGGGGGTGGCAGCCAAGCAGACACTTCGGGAAAGGAATCCAGCCAGACAGAGCAGCGGAGGGAAAGGCCCTCAGGCAAAGACACGCCTGGCTTTTTCCAGAAAGCAGCAAACTGGTCTCTGTGACTGGAGTGTGTCGAGCAAGAAGGAGAGAGAAAGAGGAAAGCAGAGCCGTAACGGGACACCAAGCTGCTGGGACCTACAGGTAGATGCAAAGACTTGGGCTTTTACTGGGACAAAGCCAGAAGAGCCCCTGATGGACCTGAGAAGAGGAGGGGTGAGGAGATCAGATCTAAGTTTTAAAAGAATAGCTCCGGCCATCGTGTTGAGATCAGGCTACACTCAAGCAAGGGGTCTGCTGTTATTTTATGATTTGCATTGAAAGCTAAAAATACCGTAGGTGGGGTTCCTCTTTCTTTTGGTTCACCTCACTTCAATGTTGGTCAGAAATGAAAAAAAAAGTCATGTTTCCTGTTCATGGTTGATGTAACTAGACTAAAGTTTTTACTTTGATTATATATAGCTTGTTGAAAATGAATTAAAGATGTTGAGCTTTTATCTTTTTACGCTTTTATTGAAGATTTATTGGATGTGAAAATTAAAACCCCATATGTTTTATTTCCTTAGCATATTTTGTTGTGAATAAGAGAATTATGTAACATATTTATGCAGCATGAATTGTAACAAACTTCTCTTTGCACATTATCTAGACTATCTATGGGTAGTATTACTCATCGGTTGTTCAATTGTTCTACATGTTCTATTTGAAAGTATAAAATCTAATGAATTCGTTCTTGTTAGAGTCTGATCTTCATTTCTCTTCCTATACTTCCCATGATTCTCGCAACTGAACTCATGGGTTTTACCACCAATTATATGCTGAGCACTCACCAAACAGACTCCTAAATCGACATTCACGTTTCAAGTGCTCCACCAGGCACCTCCACCAGTTGGTTTCACACAAACCAAACACACTGTATTTGGAATTAAATTTAGCACCTTCCACTCCCAAATCTGTTCCATCCTTATCCCCAGTTGAGTCAACCTCTTTTCTCTCCCTCATCCTTATTCACCAGGTCACTTAAATCCTGGAAGCCTCTGGTTGCTCTCAAATATCTCATTTATCTATCTATCCATCTATGTATTCATATATCTATCTATCTATCTATCTATCTATCCATTTATCTATCCATCTATCTACACATACACACAATTTCTCTCCATCCCCACTAATACCCAGTTTAAGTCATCGACTTTCCTTAGGGAGACCAATTCAAGAGCTCTTTCAAAGAGATCTAAAGTTGATTCCCACCTGTCCCTTCTCACTTCTTTTAAAAAACAAAATAATCTTTGGCCTCTTTCCTCATCTGCAAAACAGAGATAAAATATCAACTTTATAGAAATTTTCTCAAAGCAACTTCCATTGTGCTTTGCAACTAGTAAGAGCTCAACAAATAGTTGCTATAAGAATAATTATCAATAGTTATATTTTAAATAAAACTGGCTTTGAAACAGTTGGTTCAAATTTGTCTTTGGATATTTACAGCAAGCATCATACTTAATGGTCAGGTGTTGTCAAGTTTTGCCTTTAGCCCAGTGCAGTGGCTCACACCTGTAGTCCCAGCACTTTGGGAGGCTGGGGCTGGAGGATCATCTGAGGCCAGGAGTTCCAGACCAGCCTGAGCAACACAGCAAGACCCAGTCTGTACAAAAATAGAAAAACAAATTTGTCTTTGAATGGTAGAAGTAGGAATGATTTTTTTAAGTTTATAAAATAAACTTGTATCAATTTTTTAGTTAAAAAATATAATGTTTTAGAAGTTCCAATTAAATCACTGCTTGCCTCCACTCTTATTAAAAGTTCTTAATCATAGGAGAAAGAATAGATAACTAATAAACTATTTGCTTCCTTAAATAATCATTACATAAAACATTCTCCTTTTAATGTTTATCACAATAATATCTCTCTTCTGAAAATATAACTATTAGCATAAGTCCAGAATGGTCAGCCATTTAATAAAATATTAAATAATCAGTATCTATCACGTAGTCTTTGCTTTACCATATGAATATTATTGAATATATCGGTATTTCCCTTCCTTCAAGATTTTCTCTGGAATTTCATCAGGCATTGCAGCTGTCATAAGTAATAGTATAACAGTTCCTCATAATATTCAGGGAAAATAAGTGAAGGAAACATTAAATGCCATCCAGAGGACCAGCAGGGGCCAGTGGCTAAGAGCTTAGACTCCTGGGTCACACTCTAGGTTAAAAATCACAAGTTTACCATTTATCAACCGGGTGATCCTAGGCAAGTTAGTCAATCTTTGTATCTGTGATGACATGACCTAATGACAAAACTGTAGTGAATAGTAAATGAAATAACACTCTTTTTTATATTTTTTTTTAAATTTTATTTCAGAATATTCCAGCGGTACAAACATTTTGGTTACGCAATTTGCTTTTGTTCAGTTTGGGTCACAGGAATAAGTGTGCCCATCGTCCAGATAGTGTGCATGGTACCCATTAGGTGTGAATTTAACCATCCCCTTCTCCCCCCACCGACCCGCTTCATTTCTGTTGAGTTTTACTTACATATGTGCACATAAGCATTGATGGATTAATTCCAATTTAGTAGTGAGTACATGTGGTGTTTGTTTCTCTATTCTTGCTGTACTTTAGAAGAATGGTCTCCAGTTCCACCCAGGTTGTTACAAAAGCTATTAGTTCACCTAAATGAAATAACACTCTTAAGTCCCCCAGAGCGGTGCCTTATACTTAAAAAACTGTCAATGAATGTTAAATATTTTTATTACCCTTGGGAGAAACACAGAGGATGTAAACCTAGTAAAGAGTATTATTCCTGCTTTAAAAAAAATATATGGCATTCAAATTTGTTCATTTTAGTGTTTACCAAAATTGCTTCATTACCCTTTTTCAACAATACTCTTAAATATGACAAGTGATTGGTGTTCCTTGACTTAAAATTTAAAAGATGCTGTGGAAATGTGGATGAGATTTGGGGTCCAGAAAAGCTGGATCTCGAATCCTAGCATAACTACGTATACTTGTACCTCTTGGCAAGTCGAACTTTTCTTATCTGTTGATTCTTACCAAATACAATAATAACCCACAGACCTGATGTAAGTTTTAGATGGTAAAATACGTGTGACATCTCAGTATGGAGCCTAGTATATAGTATCTGTTATAAATGTTCTTTTCCTTCCATCTTTCCTGTCTTCTTTCGCTCTTCAAGAAGTGTTCATGCGGAATGATCACCAGCTTTCCGGAATGGAGTGAAAGCTATTCAAGCATGTGCTAAGTCAGACCGCCTTCCAGGGTCCCTTCCCACTCTGACATGCTGTGAACCCAGGCTTCTAATTCCAGCAGTAGGTAGGTGGGAAGGAGCGATCTACAGGCCCGCACACCAGATGCCAGCCAGTGCTGGAGATTTTATGCAAGCCTTGCTTATGACAAAGCAAAGTTGAAAGCTGGGGATTTTGATAACCACAAATTCCTACCTTGCTGACCACATGGTGTACTCCAGTAGTCTTGAGGGGAAAGAGATCAAGCATCTTCCTGCTTCTCGCCCTGAAGATAATCACGGTGGGGGCCAAGGGCATTTTGTTGACCGTGTACTACAAATATAAGCAATCCTGTATGAAGACAAATGTTTCTTTCTGGCTCTTTGCATGCTCTCCCTTCCAGCAGGGTAGATTTCCAGTGCCTTAAAAGGAAGGAACACTGGAGACAAGTCCTAGCATCTCTGTCCCAGCTCCTTTGTGCTTCTTTAGGCTTCTATCTTGCTACTGATTTCTCTTTCTAGGCCAGCTTTCCTCACAATTGGGATGTTAAAAGCCGAGATTCAGACTGAGCTTAGAAGAGATCCAAAGAACTCCATTTGAAGAAATTTGGTTTTATGTGAAAAGCATCTCTATCAAAGCAGAAAGAAGTTTCTACATGGTCCAGCCAAGCTCTTCAGGAAACTAAGTTGGGACTTGGGGTAATGTCCCACCTAGCAAAGGAGCATTAAGTGTTACTCTTACCTTGTTTGTTCTTGTGTACACATCTGTTAATTTTGGGACTGTTCAGTGTGGCATGTGGCTAGTCAACGACGGGAACCTGATATTCAGGGATTGTGTATCTCGGGTTCTGTGTCCCCCTTTGTCTAGATTTCCAACACACTTTTACTGAGAAAATGGAGTTTTGGGAATACGAAACATTGTCCACTAATGACAACATATGGCTCTGTCAAGAAGTGTGCTGTCTTGCTTTCTCAATTCAGGAAATTGAAATCAGAAATACAAAAAGAGAGGAAATGATAATCAAATTTCAGAATTCTTTGCTTCAATTCTGTGCTAGATTTGCATTTCCCTGAACTGTTTGGATGCCAGCTCTGCAGTGAGATATCTGTCTAACACAAGGCTTCAGAGAACAGATGCAACAGAGATTAGACTTTGCCTTAAAACAACTTTCCATTTGCATTTGGGGATTGAAGAGGGGGAGGATTAAACTGTGGTATTGGCCTGGGTAATACCCATTTGGTTTCTCTTGAGATTTTCATTTGTTCTCTCTAGTGCAGAACTATCTTTACTATTTCAGCAAATGGTTAATCTTATTGTCTATTAGTGTGAGTCCTGTTTGAAGCACACTGTCGTACATCTGCCAACAATGATGCTTAAATAATATGAACCCTGGTTTTACCATTACAAAGCCCTCCAATGGACTGATTAAAGTCACGATTCCATTCTGCGGATTCTCTCTATTCTATATGAGAGATTCATTTTGATAACTCACGGTCCAGATTTTCATTGAAAACTTAGTGGAATTATTTCAGCTATCCAAATTCACACATACAAAACTAGAATAGGAACAACAGCAAACGAAATAGGCTGCATAGCTAGTAATTATTTTATTATCAAAGTATTGAAAACTTCAACTGAGGAAAAGGAGTAATTGAGAGTGAACAAGTAAATATACCCTATGAATAATACTACTTCTTGAAAATAAGCATAAATATAGAGTTTATTATTCTAATAAAATTATAGTACAACTAAGTTAATAGAGCACATTTTTAATAATCCAGTATCCTTGCTCTGCTTCCAGCAGAACAACCTTCAAATTGTCACTGAATACCATTGAGTCTCATTTTCCTTCTCTATAAAGTGACACATTGGCTTAGACAATCCATAAGGTCCCTCTCAGGTCTCTTAACGTATATGTTCTGTTATAATTAGATACAAAGTATAAAAAGTTACCATGAGTAGCTCTAATTAGCATTACTTTTATGTAACTTTTACATAACTACTTTAGATAAATTTTTTTAATGTTTACTTTTCCGGCAACTGTAATCACAGTGAACATCAATAATTAATCATTGTTACCATCTTCACATTGACATTCTCTCATGGTAAAACCCAAAATCCTCACCATAGGAAATACCTGCAGTCCTGCTGATTTGCCCACTGACTCAGCCCCTGCCTCCTAGGACTTTGTACACGTTGCTCCTTCTCCCCGGGTCACTCCCCCTCAGGACCCCCCTGACCACGTCCCCCCATCCTGCCCCCACTCCCTGTCCCTTTTTCTGGCTTATTCTAACTCATACTCTATGACTCCTTTCAAATCGGCTCACATAGCACTCTGAATCTATTCCTACCATTGTACAACACATTATAAATACCTATTTATGCGTCTGTCTCGCATTGTACTATCAATTTCATGAATTTTTGTCCTTTGCCTACCAATGCTCGCACAGTCCTGAATTAAGATGCTAGCAAGTGAATGCTGCCAGCTGTCGGGCACAGAACGATGAGAAACCAGGAGTCGTAGGTGCATACCAGGGCACAAGGATGTAAAGAGATAACAGAAGAGGAAAGTCGGTTAAAACACTTGAACACCAAATGCTGAGATGTGTTTCTGTGTAACCATCAACTCCCGGGAAATGGGCCATCGACGATCACAATCAATAAATCTCAGGTCTATTATTCCCTGGGAAGTAGTTTCCAGATCAGAAGGAGGAACATTACTCACCCCTGAACAGTTTCAAAGAAACTAAAGCAAAAACAATTAGAGGCTGCGTCGTCCCACAGACTACCCAAATATTTAGATGCTCAAATTTCAGGGGATAGGAAGGGCGGGAGGGAGGAAGAAATATTTATTTGGGTGCCTACAGTTGGCTAGTCTCTGAAAAAATATTTTCAGAAGTGATACCTTTTTAAAATGGAGATTAAACCATTGTCTCATCCTCTCACTGATATGTTACTGGATGTAAAAGCCTGCAGTGCAGAATCCATCACAAAGAAGCTAGTTGAATGGAATTGTTCTAGAATTGCAAAGTAAAAGTTTAAATTAAGGCAAATGCCCTAGGGTCATTCCACTGTATGGTGTGAATGTATCACAACCAAAGCATAAAATACTCCTGTGTTGTGTTAGAGGGGAATAGATTGGCAGCAGGTAGTCGAAAGAGGGTGGATAGGCGTGCCACAGATGAGTCAAAGCAGGAGAAAATAGACAAATATCAACGCCTTAGCAGTTTTAACAAGGACCTGCTGGCTTATCTAAATATTCAACTGTGCAAAAACAAATAAATGCTGTGAGCAAAAACACCCCCCCTGCCTGGCTGTGCGTGCAAGACTATTAACAGGAATAACGGAGGGTGGGAAGTGTAATGAGGGCGGTGGAACAGACTTCCGCCTTGCAAGTAGCCACCTGCCCTCAATGAACAGCGCTCATGTTTGCTAATAACTGAAGAAGGCTGATCTCATTTGTCTCTAATCCTGTCTGCCTCTGGCTATTTGAGGTAGATATATGAAAAATCTGGGCTGCTAAAGCCTGAAAATCGAGAATTGTTTCACGAGAAAACACTGTAGTCAACGAATATATATTCTTTTCAGGTGTTTGATGTATATTCTTGTATTTCTCAAGTAGTCTAAGGATTTGACAGAAAAAGCATTGTTACCATCTGGTCAGCTAATGAATTAATTGAAAACCAAGCATTGTAAATTTTAAATTAATGAGTGTAGTATATAAACATAAATATGCAAATACACAATTGCATAGCATTTTCATAATCATATAACATTTCTTAAAATATAGTAACAGGAAGGATGCATTTATGGGGATGAATATTCTGCTATCAGGCCAAAGGATGGGTTACTCTTACGGAGTACAGTTTGGTGAGATAGGCTGCATTGTGAAGTGAAGCTTAAATATTATAAAGGTTAAATCCTTACAGGCTCACTCAGCATTTCAGTGATATTTACAAGTCCCCCAGCTCCTATTCCAAATATCTCATCAGCAAGTGTCTCAGTCCACCACTGAGTGTTTCATAACTAGGTCCAGTCAAAGATGGTGCTCAGGGCAGTTACTACTTTCCCCAATAACTTCTGGAATAAAGCCCAGTTTTTCTGAATTACAGAGAGAAAAAAGAGAAAAATAATAGAGAGACAAAGAAATCTAGCAGTGATTCTTTAAGATCTATCCCACAGTGGACTCTACGGGCTAAACAAAACTGAGCTACAGTAGAAGTAGTTTCCTTGGCAACAACAGCTACAAAAGTAATTTTCAAAACTTGGAAAACTCTTTGTGCATTTTATACTGTAGATATTCAGGTGGCACCGGTAACAAAATCGAGAGTAAAATGATGATGGAAATAAAGGAAGTTTCAAGCCCCTAAATGCGGACAGTTTAGTTAAGGTAGAACAAACTGGGAGTAGAATGACAGGTTATGCGTTATAAAAAGCTGAAATGGGGAAGAAATGAATTATTTAGTTTGGTTCAAGGGAATGGAGCTAGATATGAAATTCAGAAAAGAAAATTCAGACTGTCAAGAGAAATATTCCAAAGAGACACACACACACACACACAAAAAATGAATTAGTAGTTGGGTTACTATATTCCAGAATAGTCTTTGAAAAGAAGTGAGGCAAAACCCCATCCTCTCCAGGACAATGGAAAAGTGATTCATTAGCAAACATTAAAGGCGATATTAGAGCAAACCATACTATTCCCACAGGAGCTGGAAGATTTACTCTCTTCCAGCTCTAACTGTTAGGATTCTTTGGCTCACACGATCTGTAATCATTTTTCATAGAAAGGATAAAGAATGCAATTGTAACCTAGTCCATAGGCTGTCTCTAAAGAGAAAGCAAATAATAAAGAGCCGGGCTTTCATTCTTAAAAACAAAATGAGCTGGCTTATGAAAAGTTTTGAAAGCATATTTTCTGAGTTTATATTTTCTGAGCCTGATTGCTGTGATGGGTGTGTTCTGTGTTGGAGCCTAACGGGGATCTGGCACCCTGCTTGGAAACAGGGCAGAGTCAGATGCAGCTTACAGCTGATGATTGCAGGTTAAGCATTTCGACAAGTCCCTGAGCACCTCTGAGGGTGTCTCAGGGGTCACGGCCACTGGCTCCAGCTGAGAAGGTCGCCATTTATCCTAAATGCCTGGTTAAACTGTAGACATAGGGGAGTCCTACAGCAGGTCTCCACATGCTCTCAGGGGACAGGGAAAATCTGCTCGTGTGCACCTTCAGTTCAATAGTCTCTTAGTTTCCACTAAATACAGAAATACAGTTTCCAGTAGCAGAAGAACCATCACCTACAGATTAAATTACAATAACAGCTTGTGTGTTTCAAGTGCCCACAGTACATCATCTTCCATCTTCCTAACAGTGTTATTTGCCAAATCTGTCAATCAGGAAACTGACTGCTCAGGAAAGTTCCTCTCCTCTCTCTTCATTTCTTTCTTTCTTTCTTTCTTTCTTTCTTTCTTTCTTTCTTTCTTTCTTTCTTTCTTTCTTTCTTTTTTTTTCGTTCGTTTGGTCTAAGCTTCAATGGTAAGAGACTAAACCAGGATTCAAACTCAACTACACATATCTTCAGAACTCTACTTTATTTCACTACACTTCTCAAAAACTTATTCCCTAGTATTCAAGGCCTTTCACAATCCGATACCAATGTTTACCTTTTACTCGTTTTTTCTTATTCTCTATTATATGTCCTACATGTAAGATGAAATGAACCTCTCACTGTTGTACATACATTTTTTGTACTTTCTTATGTTTGTATCTTTGTACACACTAATCTTTCCCCATCCATTTCCGTATGTCAAATCCTAAATGTTCTTTAAAATCTAACTAAAATATTTCTCCATATCGTTGCAACTAAGCCCCTATCAAAAAACAACTTTTCCTTCCCTACTCTTTCACGGCATAACACAAATTCTTGTTTAAATAACACTTACAACTGTTGGCCTGGTTTAAGCTATTTATAACTCTCTTATCTCTATGATGAGCTTCTGTTTAATGGTAGTGTCCATGTCTGATTTAATTTAGTTTCCTATCAAGTATCCCAAACACAGTCAGTGATGGAAACATTTTTGCTGGGTGGTTTAATTAATGAACGAACCCACAATGATCAAGTCAGAAGTCAGACTTGATGTCTTCCTTATCATCAGCATCATTTCACGGATGGTACGCATAATATAAATTCCTTGAATATTATACAAAAATATAGTTTGTAGATGGTTATATATGGCTTAAACTATTATTTAAGTAATTATTTAAATATATTTTATCTCATAAAAATTGCACTTTATTACTTTTCTGTGAAATAGCACAACATCTTAAGATGGTTAAAAAGTTAGAAACGTCAGACACTGAGATCCAGTGGTTCAATGAAGGGGTTGTTCTGAGAAAGTGACTGGAAAGAGACCACAGATGACAAAAGACCCTCTCATTTCAAAAAATCTGCTTAATTGAAATTTAAACCAACAAGAAAGTAATTAAAATAGTAACTAGATAATAATAATAGATAGCATTTATTGACTTTGTACTCTATAACAGACACTGTCTTAATAACTTTGCATGTATCGATGCGTTAATCTTCACAAAACACTGTAAGTTAGTTATTACGGTTATTCCAATTTGCAGATGAGAAAATTAAGATTTTCTCAAAATCATAGCAAGTAATGGGAGGAACAGTGCTTTGTGTCCAGGCAGTCTAACTCTGGAGTTGTTGCTCTATTTTACATTTGCTGTAGCTTTCAAGTGAAGACACAAAACTTGTGATATAGGCTCAACATTAAACCTATAAAACAGGGATTCAAAAGAAACACATTGTCCTGATTATTCTAGAATAGTCTAGACTCCTTTCTAGAATGGTCCTTACTGATTCTTGAATTGCAAGTGCTCTAGAATATCTGGATTAGACAGGTATCCTACAACTGGATCTAGGAAAACAGCATTTGTTGACTCAGCCAAGAGGCGACCATCCTTCTACATTCTTGCTAAATAAGTTTCTTTGCTGGAAATATTTGGAATTTCTCATGGGGGAATCTTCAGAAAATAATACAACAGTAAACCTGAAGAGCTTAAGGATATATATCTATTTCATCCGGCCACTTTATTTTACAGATTAGGCAACTGAGAAGCAGAATGACTTGCCACAGCATATAACTTGTGTTCCTTTTACTGAGGTGCGTTATTAGAAAATACATTTAAACATCAAGTGTGTTCTTACTGCCACTCTTATTCTTTTAAAAATATTTCTTGAGTACTTACTATGGGCTGGATGCTGCACTGGCTTCCTGAGATCTAATAATAAACAAAACATAATCTCTATTAATGGGTGCTTACAGGCCAGTGTGAAAGACAGACAAGACTATTGCAATCCTGAAATGACAGTGACATGGAGGTTGAATCAAAGTAGACAGATTCCAGAAATGTATAGAAGATAGAATTGGCCTCTCAAAGTATTGATTGCATATGGCAGAGAGTCATTGATGGTACCCAGGTTTTGGTTTGGGCAACTGGCAGGTGTTGTCATTCGCTGAGATGGGAAAAATAGAGCAGTGGCATTACATGAACGGTTCTGGAGCTAAGTAGAGGGATGGTCTGGAGGTAAAGACTCGAGAATAACTAGCGGGTAGGTGATAGTCGAAACGGTAGAAGAAGATATTGTTTATAACTACAGCTCAGGAAGAGCTCCAAAGAGCATTAACTTTTCAAGGACTGGTAAAAGAAGAAGAGCTACAAGGGAAACACAGAAAATATCAAGGGCAGAATGAAAATCCCAAAAGAAGCTTGCTCCAAAAATCAGGAAAAAGAACATTTATAGAAGGAGGAAAAAGTCAACAACAAAAACAACATGATAATGATAAGAATAATGGCAAGTGTCAACTGAAAACTAAGCGCATGCTATTGGAAGCTCAGGCCAGCCCTGTGACTTCAGTTCTGTTATGACCAGTATGACGCAGATAAGAGCAAGGGTGCCTAAATGGTAGAATCATGGTGAGTTGATATTGCAAATGTTAGCATTCTTGTAAGAACGGTGTCGATAGAACTATTAGGGGTAGAAGCCAGGTCGCAGTGAACGGAGCGGTGTAAGGGAGGAGAGCCATGGGTTAGGCAGAAAGTAGGAGTATGCAGCGAAGAGTTCCAGGATGCAGGAACAATTTCCACAAAAGGGGGGCTTATGACGGGACAGTAGAAAGGCTTGGAGGAGAGAGGAAGGTGGGTCGGCGTTGAAAGGAAGGAGGAACCTCAGAACATGAAGGGACAGAGAGGGGAAGTGATGGACAGGCACGCATGCCCCAGGGATGACGGGGACGAGGTGCAGTGTTTTGCAATCGCAGTGGGTTATTAGAAACATTAGTTCCAAGTGGAAGTGAGGGTTGAGGGCCACCTGGGTCAGCTGTCCTCAGAGGGCCCCAGGCCTGGTGAGCCAGTCGGCGCAGGATGGGCCGCCTCATCTGCAGGACTGTCCGCACTTACTGGAAAGAGCATGTGAGCGGCTTTCCGGTTTCCTCACTGTAGTACCAGACCGGAAGTGCAGCCTTATGAGCTCAAGCATGTCTCTTAGACACTTAGGTCTCCATTTTCTTATCTTCAAGGGAAGAGACGGGACCTTGCAACCTGTGAGCAGAAATAACTTTTACTCTAGTCATTTAGAGGCTATCCTGGGGTCCCCTGGCCCCTGTGGCTGGTTATTCTCATCTCTGCCTTTACCTGGCTAGTCGTCCTTCCACAGAGAAGTCCAGAACTTGGCCTGTGATTTCAGTGAGTTCTCAGACACTAATTTCTCCACAGTTCTGACTTATTTTCTTGGGACACAATGCCTCAGATGGCCCACGTTAGACTAACCCAGGCCCCATGTGTTACCCTTACCTGCAAAAAATCACTTCAAGTATTTTGTGAATTTAGTAACCTGTTTCATTAATATGAGGGAAGGATCAAAGGCATCACGTGGAAGTTGCTCTTTTTTTTTTTTCTATTTCACCATCTCCGCTTTTACTTTTTTTTAGCTTTTCTCTTCTTCGTTCCAGTGTAACAGGTAAATCATTCTCCTAGGCTCAAGCAAAAGAGTTCAGCCCACAGTAAAACCCTGGAGGTTCAGCTTCTACCCTGAAACAGGCTTAGCAAAGCATCTTCCCAATGATTTTGTGGTCTCAACAATATTCTCTTGTGCTTTCCACTGGTAAAATATTTTTCTTTATTTCCCCAACTAGAAAGTTTAATATTAAACATGAGGAATATTAAATTATCTTCAAAAGCAATCCAACCTTCAGAAATTCTAGTTCTCCACGCATTGCCCGTAAAGTTCAATCATCTTTATCAACACAAGCCACATCCTCATTCAGGATTTAACCTGCTGCTCCTAATGCTATGCCTCCTATATCCCTAAGTTGAGCCTGGACATTCAACAGCCCAGTTGACAGGGCCATCTCTCAATTACCAAATAGAAAGGTTAATTTTGGGTTCACCTAAGGACAAAAGAAAGGATGTTATTTCAGTTAAAGTGCCAGGGTGGAAAAATCTGAGGGTCGAAAGTGCACCTAAAAACTAGTATTCCAGGGTAGTCAAGCCAAAAAGAAATAAAGATTGAAGGTGCTGGTCATAAACTTAATTAGCCTTACAGAGTTCTTGTGGGTGACCTTGTCCCCAATAAATCCAATATCCAGGTTCCATTAAAACTAAATACAAGTGGAAAATAGAAAAAATGCAAAATTGGTGAGAAATTGCTCACTGGCCTTGCTTTCCAATTCTGATTGAAACAATGTTCTAACCAAACAAAATAATAATTCTTTTTCTACTTTTCTACTAGCAACATAGAATAACTCTTATTTTCATAATAACAGAAACTACCATGTAGTAAATTCTAAGTCATAAAGTTCTGATACACATTATTTTGTTTAAAACAGTTGCATGAGTGCTAAATATACAGAGAAAGAAACTGAATTTTAGAGAGGGTAGGGACGTGCCTGTGGTTTTAGAGATGGCTAAAGAAGAGGGCTTGATCTTGTGACCCCAGGCGTCTTTTCCATTTGCTATAAATTGCAAAAGAATAACATTAAAACAAAGTATCCTTTCTCAGGAATAATGCACCTTTTCTTGAGACTGAGTCTTGCTCTGTCACCCAGGCTGGAGTGCAGTGGCGTGACCATAGCTCACTGCACCCACAAACGCCTGGGCTTAAACAATCTTCCTTGCCTCAGTCTCCCAAGCTGGGACTACAGGCATGTGCCACTGCACCCAGCTAATTTTTCTATTTTTTGTAGAGATGGGGGCCTTGCTCTTGCTCAGGCTGCTCTTGAACTCTGGAACTCAAGTGATCCTCCCATCTCAGCCTCCTAGAGTGCTAGGATTACAGGCGTGAGCCACTGTGCCTGGCCCTGCTTTTTCAATACTGTATGTATTTGCCAACCAGGATTAGGCTTGAAGAAATGTAAGGTTAAAAGTGATACAGAAGAATAGATTCTGTTTCTGAATATCTGGTTTTTAAAGCCATGGATATGAATAATGACAAACTGTGCCCAAAAAGAAAAGGGAGTGTACAAAAAAACATTCAAAGTAGAGAACATTGTTCCAGGGAAATTGAGACTGAGTCTATTTTGAAACAATGAGCCTTCTACTTAGGAGCCTGAGGAATGCCACAACCACAGAGTGAAAGTCTATAAATATGTTTTTAGGATGAATTTATGAAAAATTTTGACAAAAATGAATGCCATATTGGTAAATTATATATATTGATTAATTAATATCATTAATAACTATATAGAGAAGGCAACAAGTTAGTTGTACATTTACTAATTAAAGCTTGTGTTTTAAATCAGTATTTTATTTCATCTTTATGACACTCATGAGGTAAGGATTGCTGTTCCCTTCTGCAAGGAAGGCAACCAAGGCTAGCAGAAATACTCTGGCAAAGATTATACCATGCTTAAGATTTTAAAACAGGTCTTCTAAGTACTCATTCCACCACCCAACCCTGCCTGCCTTTGTATAGAATAAAATGAAAATTCAACATGCGTATAGAAGACATATAGGTAACTTCTGAACACCAGATAAAGTGTGCCAATAGGTAAAAAAAATTGGCTACCTTCACTGAAAACCCAGCTGTCTATCACTGGGAAATCACTGTCTGCCTATGCTGAGTCAATTACAGGTTTTGTGACTTGTAGCATAGACATTTATTATAGAGAATAAGTTGACAGGAAGATGAAGTTGCACGACCACAGAAAAATGACACTATAAGTACTGTGTATTCAATACTTCAATTTAGAAATAAAATCCAAAGTGAAAAGCCACTATTAACATGTGACATAGTATGGTTTACATCAGGAGTTTCCATACCATGCTCATGGATCAGCGGAATCAATATTGTCAAAATGTCTATACTACCCAAAGTGATCTACAGATTCAATGCAATCCCTATTAAAATATCAACATAATTTTTTGCAGATCTAGAAAAAATAATTCTATGCTCCATATGGAACCAGAGAAGACCCCGTATAGCAAAAGCAACCTTAATCAAAAAGAACAAATTGGAAGGCATCAATCTACCAGACTTCAAACTATATTACAAGACTATAGTAAACAAAATAGCATGGTACTGGCGCAAGAACAGAGACACAGACCAATGGAACACGACTGAGAACCTAGATATTGTCATCTGATTTTTGACAAAGCAGACAAAAACATACACTGGGGAAAAGAATCCCTATTCAATAAATGGTGCTGGGAAAATTGGATAGTCACATGTAGTAGACGGAAACAGGATCCATGCCTCTCACCTCGCACAAAAATCAACTCACAGTGGATAACAGATGTTGGGCAGGTGGGAGGAGGGGAGGGGATGGATAAATTCACACCTAACGTGTGCGGTGCATGCTGTCTGGGGGATGGGCACGCTTGTAGCTCTGACTCAGGTGATGGAAATGCAATATATATAACTAAAGCATTTGTACCCCTGTGATATTCTGAAATAAAAAAAAAATGTGAACCACTGATTTTCATACACAACTGAAGCAACATATATAGATACCTGAAAGGAATTAAGCTGAAAATAAATCCCAGCATTTCCAACAGAAGAGGAGCTAGAGACCAAGAATGGCCACCATTCACATGCATGGCCTGCACAGCTTGGGCATTGATGCCTGCCTGCAAGAGTGAGTGAAGTGCCGAGGACAGAATCTATGGCAGCTTCACTGTCACATCATGCTGGAGGCAGGCTGCAGGTATCCTAGCTGTCTCACTGGGCAGAGGCTTAGGCAGGTTTGCACCTTTGCTAGCAATTTCACAGCTGCCCCCATTTGCATCTTGACAGGGTGAGATGATCAGAGAAAAGCAGAACCAACCATTGCAGGAGGCTATGGAGACTTTACTGGCACTGACCTAGGAAATTTGCTTTTACGCTGTGCTTGGACTGAATGCGGGCTCTGCGTTGGGCATGTGAACATGTGCCCAAATATGTCTCAGGGTGACTGAATGTTGTATGTCCTGTGGCGTTCCATGGAATTCCAAGTATCTCCCTTCCTGGCCTCTCTGCATGTTGTTTCCTTTACTTGCAACACACTTCCATCTCCCTCTCTCCCTGCCTCTGCTGGCTTCACCTGCCTAGGTCACCACTTAGCTCTCAGTTTACACATCATTGATCTCCCAAGACTGGGCTGGGGGACCCATCAATGTGAGTCCACGGCCCCCTGCAGCACAGCATGTAGCACAGTGTATTCTGATTGTCTTTACCTTCATTCTCTGAACAAGTATTATTTGAACACTTATGTCATGGAAGGCAGTTTTCCAGGTAGGGAGGATATAAGGGAGCAAAACAGGAACATGGGAGGAACAGAAAAGAATCCATACATATACAACTGAAGAATGTGTAAGGTGTTGTGAATGAAATTTGCAGGGCATGGTGAACCATTAGGAATGGTTTCCCTTGTGCTAAGATTTGATGGATGAAAAGGAGTTTACTATACACTAGAATAGAAGCAGTGTACAGAAAGCTTTATAAGCCTAGATGTAAAATTAGCAGTGATGCACAGAGACTGTGTAAGTAGAAGGTGCAGCACATGAACAGGCTCTGAGATAGGACAGAATATAGCACATTTAAGAACGTGAAAGAATCCGTATATTCCAGCGTGTCTATCTTGCTCACCATATACTCGCAGGAAAAAGGTATTTAGTAGGCATTTAATACATAGTTCTTAAATGAACGCGTGAATGAATGAATCAATAAATGAACGAACAAGATAGGAAGTGTGTGCCTGAAAAAGGAAGCAGCATCTACACCCAATGTTTCCTTTGGCAGCTGAAGAAAGAGATTATTTTATTGGTCCTATTGTTATTGCATAGTAATGGAATCCAGCAACTAAAGATGGCCCCCTAGCTGTGACATGTCTGTGATAATACTGTCACTCTATATTATAGATCTTGTTTATGTGTCTGTTTCATCTTCTAGTGGGTATGTTCTTTGAAAGATGATGCTTTCTTATTTATCTTTGCATTTCCACTGACTGGTACCTGCCACACAGGTACTAGTATGAGGGCTTAAGCGCTTAATCAATTGAATAATACAACGCTTGGGGGCAAAGATCACTCCTCTTTTGATTACTATAGCACTCAGAACAGTGCTTTATGATTAGCAGGAAACCCATAGATATTTACTGAATTAAATTGAAGCATTAGATTTCACTACATTTTATAAATTTCCTACTTTTTCTTTACTCGCCTTACATTATGGAATCAAAACTCAGATTAATGCGAAGCACCAATAGTTCTACTCCTTCAATGTTCCCTCTCTAGGGACCATTTTCTACACTGATTTGTATTAGCTTTTACAAACAGACTGACAATATTCAAATCTTCTGCTCCTAGTGAGTTCTTAGGGCTTCTCCTAAGGGTATCTGTGTTCTTAGAGATTTGTGTGAAGTTAAAGATCATTTTCTCACCTTAAACACAGATCCACTTAATAGAGAACTCACCTATCATGGTAACATTGAAGATATTATATGTAACGACCCCCAAACAGACTAACACACACACACGGAATTTTTCTCCAAATCACCATACATGTCCCCCTCATCTACATTATATTATTGTAATTACATGTTATAAATTATCATATGTTATAACACGCCATCCCTGTGGCTGCAGAACATCACAATGTGTGATGAAATAAGTGGTTAAATAAGGAGATACAGAATATGTGAAATCAGGTACACAACTTAAAAGCCAAAACTTTATTTGTTCTGCACCAAGATGAAAAAAGTCTCCATGTTTTGTCAGTATGGAAACTGAAGAAATTTGGAGTGCTAGCTTTTATCAGTGAGTGTCCTTAGTTAAAAGAAACACACTGAGTGACTAAGGAGAAGAGGACTTTATCGACAGGATGACCTTCCAAAGCCACGTGCATGGCTAGAGAACCAGGCTTGAAGAACACAGGCAAATGCAGAATAGGCCAAAACCTTGGAGAACAATAGATAATCTCCTACAACAGGAACAGTCCCAGGAGGACCCTGTTGTCCCCCTGCTGGTCACCAGAAGATCCAGCCGGCCAGGCACTGGCACTGTCTCATACTAGCAAATAAATCTTTCCCAGCAAGACATTGAGAGTGACGAAGTTCCCAACATGGTCAGAGAGTTCAAATTCCAAGCAGCCAAACAAGCAAACGCAAAACAAACAAAACAAAGCAAAAACAAGGTCTACTCCCCCTGCAATTACAAAATGACCTTGCTCTCCACCCACTTCCTCCAAAATTTCAGTTGAGGTTTGTTCCAGGGCTAACCCCAGGCTGGGAAGAATATGCTACAGAGTAACACATAAGAATAAGTACATCCAATAGTTACTCAGCTTAAATACCTGCTGTATAAAATGCTTTATTTTTAATCTATAAAAAAGAATGTACAAGCTCAAAATTAAATTGCCAAGTTTTCCTTTCACGTTAAATGTGTGATTGCATATCTGAAAAACAAATTTAGATCACTTTAATAGATCTAAAATTGGTATTCAAAATATTTTTTAAAATTATATTTAGTCTGTACCTAAATTATGTATCTAACAAAAAATGAGGAAAATTCCTTCTCAAAGGCCAAAAATGAAGCAGCCCCAGGACTCTAGGGAGGAAAGAAGTTCTAACGCCAGGAGCTGCTGTGTGGCAGCTGCCAATCTCCAGCAATACACAGTTGTAATTTCAAAAGCCACATGCGAGGTAAAAGAAACGATATTTGGAGTGTTGTTATATTGGAGACCCACCCATAAATCTGGGAGCCCTAATGTATTACATCCTCTGTGAAATGATGAACTAGGAAAAATACTGCCTCACATGAGGACCCAGCAAGGAGAATTGTCTTTAGTAATCTCAGCTCTGGGAATGTGAGGTGGAGCCATGGAATAGTCGAAGAATTCTCTGAAAATTTATGAGTATAAGTCAGCTATTAGTAGTAATTGTAAGTCTGAAATTACAGTATCTGCATGATCCAAAAACATACTAAGAAAAGAAATGAAGGTAACCCAAATGTGGAAGGAATTCCATGTGGCTGGCAGAAGTTAAAAGCAAATCATCCCTGCAGGAATATACACTCAACTGAAGTTTCAAAAATTCTCATAAATAAAGTTCCAATGAACATATATGTGTAAAGAGAATTCTTTAAAAAGGCATAAGATGACAAGAATGCATGAGCATGGATCCAAGGATAGTAGAATAAACAGAATTAGACCCAGGGACATTTCAGATTTTCAGAACCATTAAATTTAGAAAATAAAATGAGTATGCTTATGATGTCTAAACAAGTAATAGAGGCAATAAAACATGTAATGGGAATTGAGCAAGAAAATTTGGTAAATGAACAAATAGAAACTCTAGAAATTAAAAAGACGTAATATGTGAAATTTAAAATTCACTGGATGGAGAGAACTTCAGTCTTATAGGTTCCAGTCTACCATGTGGACGCTTGGAAGTTGTCACTCATTCTAACAACAAGTAAAAAGCTGAAGAACCTGAAAAATCAGCTCTTCTCAGATCCATCAGAGGACTCACATCACAGGACCAGCCACTGCTGCAGTTGGAGAGACAGGTGGATCCAGAGGGTCGCAGCACACAGAAGCATAACACCCCCCACCCACCCAACCCGCCACCACCACCAACCCTCCAGCAGAGGCTGCCACAGGACTAGTGCGAGAGTAGGAACCTGAACTGCGATGAGTTGCTAGAGGCTCAATGTGGACACTTCTGAGAGAGAAAGACTCCTGGGAATCCAGTCATTGGGTGGCCGCATGCTTTTGTGAGCTTTAACTCCAGAAGCTCAATCAGTCTTTTGCAGTGAATAGCTGAGAAAAATCCCCTCACACTTCTGTCAGGAGGAAAGGAAAAGGAACCATTTTGAAGTACACCAGGAAATTTTCTATTGTTCATAATAACTTCTGCCCTCAGGAGACACTGTTTTACCAGAACCTTAACTATTAGGGTTTTATCAGGGCCTAACCCACCAGGAGGAAAGGAAAGAGTCAATTTCTTACAAAATAAAACACAGTCTTGGGGTAGTATAGACATTTTAACAATGTTGATTCTGCCAACCCATGAGCATGGTATGGTTTTCCATCTGTTTACATCCTCTGCTATTTCCTTTGTCAGTGTTTTGTAATTTTCCCTGTAGAGATCTTTCACCTCCTTCTATTACTCAAAGTGATCTACAGATTCAATGCAATCTCTATTAAAATACCAATATCATTTTTCACAAATCTAGAAAAAATAATTCTATATTTCATATGGAACCAGAAAAGATCCCATATAGACAAAAAACCTTAGCAAAAAGAACAAGTTGGAAGGCATCCATCTACCAGACTTTAAGCTATACAAGGCTGTAGTAACTAAAACAGCATGGTACTGGCACAAGAACAGAAACATAGACCAATGGAACAGAACTGAGAACCCAGATATAAAATGATCCTCATATAGCCATTTAATCTTTGACAAAGCAGACAAAAACATACGCTGGGGAAAAGAATCCCCATTCAATAAAAGGTGCTGGGAAAATTGGTTAGCCACATGTAGAAGACTGAAACAGGATCTGCACTTCTCACCTCTCACAAAAATCAACTCATTATGGATAGCAGACTTAAACTTAAGGCATGAAGCTATGATAATTCTAGAAGCAAATGTTGGAAAAACTCTTATAGACATTGGCCTAGGCAAAGAATTTATGAAGAAGACCCCAAGGGCAATCACAGCAACAAAAAAAATAAATAAATGGGACCTGATCAAATTAAAGAGCTCTGCACAGCCAGAGAAGCTATCACTAGAGTGAATAGACAACCTACAGAATGGGAGAAAATATTTGCATGCTATACATCCAATAAAGGGCTGATAACTAGAATCTATATAGAGCTCAGGAAAATCAGCAAGAGAAAATCAAACCACCCCAATAAAAAGTGAGCAAAAGGCATGAACAGAAACTTTCTAAAAGAAGACAGAATAGCCAACAAACATATGACAAAATGCTCAACATTTCTAATCATCAAGGAAATGCAAATCAAAACCTCAATGAGATATCACTTAACTTCAGTGAGAACAGCTTTTATCAAAAACTCCCAAAACAATAAATGTTGGTGTGGATGCAGAGAGATAGGAACAGTCATACACTGCTGGTGGAACTGCAAACTAGTGCAACCTCTATGGAAAGTAGTATGGCGATACCTAAAAAAAACTGAAAGTAGAACTACCATTTGATCCAGCAATCCCACTGCTGGTTATCTACATGAAGGAAAAAAAGACATTCTATAAAAAAGACATCAGCATTCGAATGTTTATAGCAGCACAATTCACAATTGCAAAGATGTGGAAACACCCTAAGTGCCCATCAACCCATGAGTGGATTAATAAAATGTGGTGTATGTATACCATGGAGTTCTACTCAGCCACAAAAATAATGATGAACTACCTCTTGTATTATCCTGGATAGAGCTGGAACCCATTCTTCAAAGTGAAGTGTCACAAGAATGGAAAAACAAGCCCCACATGTACTCACCATTAACTTGGTACTAACTGAGCAACACTTATGTGCACATATAGTAATAACATTCATCGGGTGTTGGGCAGGTGGGAGGGGGGAGGAAGGGATGGGTAAAGTCACACCTAACGGGTGCGGTGCGCACTGTCTGGGGCCTAGGCATGCTTGTAGCTCTGACTCGGGTGATGCAAAGGCAATTTATGTAACTAGAGCGTTTGTACGCCCGTAATATTCTGAAATAAGAAAGAAAAAGAAAAATCGTAAGTGAAACCACAGTAAGTCAGGGACCATCTGTAATTTTAATGGTTGCAAAATAGTACGTACTGTGTATATACCATGTTTCATTCCGCTCTTCCTCCATCACTTGGTATTTAATTTGTCTCATTTCATTTGTTTCATTCTTTTCTCTTTCTCCCACTACAAACCATGCTAGAATAAAGATATCATTTAAAAGCATAGATTAAATAAATAAATAAATAAAAATGAAACATAGTCTTACCATATGATCTGGCAATTTCATTCCTTGTTTTTTTTCCCAGATAAGTTGAAAATGTATGTCCACACAATAATCCACACACAGGTATTTATAGCAGTTTTATTCATTCTTGCTGAAACTTGGAAGCAACCAAGAGGTCCTTCAGTTGCATGAATGGATAAATACACTGTGGTCCAACCAGACAATGAAATATTGTTCAGTAGTAATTAGGAATGAGCTATCAAGCTATAAAAAGGCATTAAGTGAAAGAAGCCAATCTGAAAGGCTGCGTACTGTGAGATTCACGACATGTTACTATGTGACATGCTGGAAAAGGTGAAAACGATGGAGACCAGTAACAGGATCAATGGTGGCCAGGGATCGGGAGAGCGGATGAGTAGACAGGGCACACTTGAATTTTAGAGCAGTTTTAGGTTCACAGCAAAAGTGAGAGGAAGGTACATAGATTTCCCATGTGTCCCCTGTCCCCAGGCAAGTACGGCCTCCTCCGTCATCAATATCTTTCCTCAGAGGCACAGAGGATTTTAGGGCAGTGGAACTATTCCGTGTGATACTGCCATGGTGGATACATGTCATTATACATTTGTCAGCTTTCATAGAATGTACAATGCCAGGAGTGAACCTTAACGTAACCCATGAACTTTCAGTAATAACGATGTGTTCGATGCAGCTTCATCTAATGTAACAAACGTCCCGCTCTGGTGGGGGTTGCCGCGGAGGCTGTGCATGCGTGGGTGGGGGGAGTACATGGGGAATCTCTGCACCTTCTGCTCAATTTTGCCATGAGCCTAAAACTGCTCTAAAAAATAAAGTCAGTTAAAAAAAAAATTCACTGGGTGGATAATTTATTGAACTGAATCCATATAATTGACATATTTCTTGAACAGGTGTTTATTACTTCAATAAATTCTTAAACATCAGATTCAGCATATCTGAAAAATAATAATAATGATTTCTTAACCACCTGAAAGCCAGAAAACAATGCAAATATTTCTTTAAAGTATTGGGGAAAAAATATGGTTAAATCTGAATCAGTATTTAATAATAATAATAATAATAATAATAAAATACTTGTAGGTATTAAAAAAACAAGACCGACTTATCATGAAACCCTAGCTTATAAGTCTGGCTAAGTTGTTTGTAGCTAAAGCATTCTATAGAAAAAGGATAAATATATTGATTAAATTAAGATTTCACAAAGTTACATGTGAGCCTTATAATTCCTAGGGTGACCCATAAAATATTGTATAACTTTCAAACCAACAGAAGAAACAGAAATGTAATGATAACAGGGGAAATATCGGGTAATACAAAATAATGTTTGCAAGAAAAAAGTGGAGAAAAATTAGAGCAGGCAAGAAAAATAGGAATCCTAAAATAAAATGATAGAAATAAGTCCAAACGTATCAGAGATCATAATGAAATGTGAATGGCCTGAATATTTCAGGTAAGGAATTAAGATTCTCAGATATTTTACATTCACTGTGTCGGCTTATGATATTTATAGCATACACACAGAAAGGGGGAAATTAATGAAATGAAAGCAAATATAAAATACATAAAATAAAACAAGTTATAAAATCGAATAAGTAAAAAATTGTTTTGGGGGGACAACTTTAAACTTGCAAAAAAAAATGAAATTTGATGAATAAATTAAGGATATAACTGCAAACTCAGCAAAGATTTTTTAAAAACACTTTGAGTCAATGGATTTGAAACTAGTGAGATATGAACAGATACCTAAAAAAATATGATTTATTAAAAAGTAGTTATAAAATAAGTAGAAAACCTGAGTAGTACTATAAACTTTAAGTATGTTTAATTAATATTGAAAAAGATTTCCATAAAGGAAACAGCAGGCCCCAATGACTTCTACAAATGTATTCTATCATACACTCAAGGAAGAAATAATCCTCATTTTACACGAATTATTCTTGGAACTACAAAGAGAGGGAAAACATCCCACTTATTTGATTAGGCTAATACAACTCTGATTTAAAAACTAAAGGACAGATAGTATACAAAAAAAAATTATAAACCAATATTGCAAACGTATGAGCAAAACAGATTCAGCAATATGTATATAAAATACAGACAATTTCACAACCAAATTAAGTTTATTAGAGGAATGAAATGTTGGGTCCACATTAGAAAAACATCTGTTAATGTGATTCACCACATTACCAAATTAAAGGGGAAAAGCTGTATCATCTCAATATATGCAGAAAAAACATTTCATAAAATTCGTCAACCATGTAAGGAGACTTAAATAGAAAAAAACTTCCTTAATTTGGATAAAAATACAAAACCAAAAATTATATGGGCTGGGTGCAGAGGTTCACGCCTGTAATCCTAGCACTCTGGGAGGCCAAGGCAGGAGGATTGCTTGAGGTCAGGACCAGCCTGAGCAAAAGCAAGACACAGTCTCTACTAAAAATAGAAAAAATTAGCCAGGTGTGGTGGCAAGCACCTGGAGTCCCAGCTACTAGGGAGGCTGAGGCAGGAGGATCGCTTGAGCCCAGGAATTTGAGGTTGTTGTGAGTTAGGCTGATGCCATAGCACTCTAGCCCAGGCAATAGAGTGAGACTGTGTCTCAAAATAATAATAGTAATAATAATAATACAGCAAACATTATACTAAATAGTGAAAGATTAAAATAATTTTCTTTAAATTCATGAATAAGGAAGTCCACTATATTTACTGTTGTTCAACATTGTACTGGAGGTCACCTTAAAGACAATAAGGAAGGAAAAAGAATAAGAAAAAGAAATTCCTTAGGAATATTGGAAAGGAATTTTAAAAATCCAGTCATTAATCTCAGATGACATAATTTTCTACCAAGAGAACCCAAAAGATTATACAGATAAGCAATTAGAATTAATCATGAATTTTAAGAAATTTGTTGGATAAAAGCTCAGTTATACAAAACTCAATTATATCTCTATACGATAGTTACAAACATTTAGAAAATGTAGTTTTAAAAAGATACCTTGTAAGACAGTAAGACAATATAAGGTAACCAGGAACAATTCTTTTCCAAAAAAATGTGCAAGAGCTTGATTAAATAAATTATAAGACTTTATAAAGAGATCTATTAAAAAGCTAAATAAACAACAAAAAAAGAGGATTCTTCTGGATAATGAAACAGTGTTACAACACTAACATTTCCAAATTTATCTATAGATCCAACGTGACTCTGGGGTTTTCAAGGAATTTGATAAGCTGAATATAAAATGCATGTGAAAAATGAAGGATCAGCTATAGCTAACACTTCCTGGAACAGGTCAGCACAAAAAGTGAGGAACACAGGGGTCTTGAACAACAATGCTGTGTTTTCTTTGTTTAAACTCTATCGTGAGTACTTGGGTGCTTGTTTTATTCGTTTTTGCACCTTATATATACCATAATATACAAAAATTGTTTTATATGCATGAGCTCTTTTTAGTTGAACAAAGTCAAGAATTCAGTTCTCAAAATAAGCAGCAGAATAATTCCTTTTTTCCCTGAGCTTCTGTTACCTCTTCAGGAACTGGCATGTTGTCGTCTGTGTGGCCCGAACCTTAAATCACTGCTGACTCCGTAACTTTTCTGTGTTTCCTGCATAAACATCTCCACTTCAGCAGCTCCCTGCTGTTTTCAGCTAAGACGTGAAGCACACCACGTGTTTGATTAGCGGAGAATCCTGGCACCGTTAGCGGTGGTTAAATTGAGATAAGCACCACGATCAGCTGGATGGAGGGAGTCAAGAGAGTATTTTTAAACAGCAAGACAGCGATGGCATTGTCACACATTTTCTCTACGCCGCCCAGTGTTATAAGTAATTCGCCCTGAAGTGACTCAGACAATGCCCACCGCGGCCCTGTGGGCCAGGAGCTAGCAGTAGCAGCCTTGTTTTGCAGGGGACGGACTTGAGGCAGAGAGTTGTTATGGAATGTCCCCAGTGTCATTCGGCTAAGGAGCGGTGACGATACCGCTTCCCACTCCTGCTCTCAGCCATCCTGCCACACCGAGCCGACCGCTAGCATCACGCAGCGAACAGCTTCACTGTCGACGTGCAAACCCCGTGTGGATCAGCCTTTGTAAAATATAAATACCAACATTTTTTAAAGATGCGAATTTAACTGAATAAATTGTGCACCGGATAGTACCATTGATTGGTGCTTTGTTGTGTGTATTTCCATATGTCTTCTCTCACTCATTCCAGCTACTCATTTTTATTTCATTCCCTTTCTCCTTTTTTCTTCTCCCTCCTGGAACATCTTTGCTGTTTTCTCTCCCCAAAATGTCTCCCTTTCCAATTTTCCGCATTTTGTACAGATTAAATTGCTTCCTTCTGTTGAAATGGGAGAAGAAATGTAATAAGGGAGGGAGGCGCTCCTAAGTTGTCAGAATTGCTGCAGTTTGAAGTAATCGCCTCTAAATCACAGCTCATGTTAGCTGTTCGATTCATCTAACGTGGTGAGTATTTCCTCCTTCAAGCTCAAGAAATTTGAACTTTTAAACTCTACCCGTTGTACTTAAAGGTGTCTCAAACCAAAGGCCCCAGGTGGTGCCCTAATTTGGGAAGTCCATTTTTAAAATTCTTTCGTTAAGGGATGCCGCTCCCACAGCGTCGAAACCATTTACTAGGAACGTTCCAGAATTATGACTCTTACTGATAAATTAAGCAGGCCAAATACCCCCCCAATGGAATTGCATTATAACAACTCACCTCACATTTCCACCCAGAGCATAGTTTTCCCGCTGAGACGATGCTTTCAGCCTCTGCCTTTCACCCCACTGAACTTTGCCCCGGAACCTTTCCTGACTTTGACTAGGACCCAGAAGGTTTCCACACACACAGGAGGGCTTGTAGGTCACCTTATGTAGCATAGAGTCGAGAAAGCTGCGAGTCTGTGACCAGCATGGCCCCTACACTAGGCAGAGGCCTTCGGGAGGAGACATCAGGCGTACTTTGCCTCAAGTTACTCACGCACAGCTTAGTTCAGTCTATCTAAGCTCAGGGTCACAGACCCATGGTCAAGCCTAAAGCCACCGTGCAATGATGGGAGAGTTTCCCTCTCCCATGCCTGTTACATCCCTGCAGCTCAATGGGAGGTGACTTTGCTCCCCCTTCCCCAGCATCTCCTGGAGGACACAGGTTGGTTGTCACAAATTGGGTGGGGGATGCCACGGGCATCTATTAGGTAGAGGCCAGGGGGGCTAAACGTTCTACAATGCACAGGGCGGTCTCACGATATGGAATTACTCACCCAAAATTTCAGTAGTACCAGGGTTGAAAAATCCTGCACTATATCTTTCTAGTCTCTTTGTTAAACCGAGAACAATGGGAACTGAATTTATGGCCTGCCACCTTTGTCGGCCTACACAATACTCATTCACCCCTTCTTGCTGCCAGAAGGACCCTCGTTTTCTGTATCAGACAAGCTTCAGTAGATTCTGGGCCCTTTGACCAGCTTAAGGCAATTATACCAATTCCTTTTTGCTGACACTGGCTTAGCACTAGGGAAAAAGTAAAATTCTTTCACATGAGCTGTGAGTGTAAATGCTAAGAGGCTTCTGGGAAAATTTCCCTCACTCTGAAAAAAAAGGACGCGCTGTCTTCTCTTCTGACTGGCGGATGCTGGGCGGGATGCAAGGCTTTGTAGGACTCGAGTTGGTGCAAATGACTTGCTTAGTGAAGGAGGCAGGTGATGTGCGGAAAATGACAGAACATAAACTGGAACAGACCCGGGTCTTTGATGTTGCCACGAAGCTGACTCATCGATTAACGCTGGAAATGCCATGCTCCCAAACTCCCATGTCATGATACACTTTCCTTGTCATTGCTACTGTTGCATGGATTTCCCGCTGCTTTGGGCTTAAAGCAACCTAATGCATGGCCTGTGGACCACTCTGTCTCTCACAGAAAGAAATTTGGAATACTTGGTATTAGTTTTCTTGGGACTATAGAATTCAGACGAAACATTCGATTGGGAGGTAGCTCTGGACTGAAGCGTGGCCAGGAGTTCAAGAGTCAGCACAGAAGCCCCTCCACACCCCGCTAGGGAAAACCTGGAGAGCTTTGGTCTGTCCTGGGGCTTCACGGGATGTCTCCATGGTGTGTGGGGTTGTCTACCTTGGCCAATCTCTTTAAGGACCGGAATCCTATGGGCGACATCAGGGCCACATAAATGGGACCCTTTAGCAAATGATAAAAATGAGCAGAAATAGCTCCTGGATTTTTCCTGAGCTCTTCGTTCCACTTTTTCATTTGTCGTCACATTGCCCAAGTTCGCTCACGGCGTACATCAACTCATGCCAAGGAGTGACCAAGAAACTATGCTACGAAATTCCCTCCAACTAAATACACCGACCAATTGCCTCATCATCATCTCTTCTCCACAACCACTCAACAACCTCCACAGTGGCACAACCACAAGCTCTCCAAAGCCTCTGTGATATTCTCAACTGAGAGTTGGTATCAAATTATGAACAGAGATGTCCCACCATATTTTGAAACAGTAGCAGAAATCCTGTCAGATACAGGTTTCTAGTGCTAAATTCACTGTTAAATCCATTTCCCATTTTGAATTATTAAGCAACTTTTTTTAAGGGACATGGTCTTGCTCTGTCATCCAGGCTGAAGTGCAGTGGTGCAATCATAGGTCACTGCAACCTTGAACTCCTGGGCTTAAGTGATATTCCCACCTCGGCCTCCCAAGTAGCTGAGACTATTCAGGCACAAGCCTGGCTATTTTTTTGTTTGTTTGTTTAGAGACAGGGTCTTGCTGTGTTGCCCAGGCTGGTCTCGAACTCCTGGCCTCAGGCAATCCTCCTACCTTAGCCTCCCAAAGTTCTGGGATTACAAGTGTGAGCCACAATGCCCAGCTGACTTATTAAGCAAATATCTTTATAAAGTATAAATAAGAAGTAATATTAAAATCAACTAAAACTATTTTCCAAAAAAATTCATTTCTTTGGTTTTAGAGCAAAACTTTGAAAGAAAATCTTAAGAGGAAGAATTTGGTTAACATTGTTATCTTTGCAAATACTGTGCTCTCCTGTCTCAGACATTTCATTTTGTTTTCAACCCATGAATTACAAACCTATGAATGATTCCTGGCATTGTTATCGGCATGACCCCAATAAACACCAATATCTCCATTTTTCAGCCCTTCAGGGAAGATCATAACAGAGTTATCACTGAGTCTGGCTGTCTGAACCCATTGCCTTAATCCTAGTTTACTGATATATCTAGGATATAATGAAGGTCTCAACAGGGGAAAACAAGGGTTGGGAAATCTTATTCTGCAATGAAATAATTTCTGAAGATATTAAAGCTGATAACTCCTCCTCCCTCTAATTAATAACATTAAGACTTTCCTTTAGAAACAGAGGGTGAGTTCCCTAGAAAAATTCCACATTAGATTTGACCCTGCTTTAAAGAAAGACCATTAACCAAGCAAACATTTCCACTTTGTTGAACAATTAAATCTATCACATTGCAACTGACATCCTCAAACATGCTAGAAGAGGTTGCTCAGGAGAATTTCATTCAATGAGCTCTCGGCACATGTCTTCTGCACCTTATTTGAAAAGCAGAATATAAATACCTGCAGTGCTGATGGGTCTGTAATAGCGGTCATTTCAGGGAAGGACAGAACAGCGTCACTGCACAGGCGTTACATTACAGTGACAGTGTTCCTGGGGATTTCTAGAAATGACTAAGAAGTTGTTGCTTTCGCAGACTCGACTCTTACAAGTATCTGTGCTAGTCATTTGCTCAGGTACCAGGTTCTAACCACCAGTGGTGTGGTTAGAACATTGTGGTAATTGATATTCCTATTTCTACCATGTTGAATTCATATTTTCAGGACATCATAAATTTATGCAAACATATTAATAGAATACAACCACCATATCTAGAAGCAAACCTTCAGATTAAACAAATTTTTATTAAACGTCGTTAAATCTGTTCCAAATGGATTTAGCCTCGAACACTTGGATGGGCAAGCAGAGGTAAACTGTATCTCTGATCGTGTTCAAAGATAAAGCCAACCTTCGAGAATATTGGGACATTATTCGTCATTGATGCTGGGCTTAGGGGAAAGGGAGGAAGGATCTCTGATTATGTTCTTGTTACGTTACGTCTCCGAACGGACGTGTCTCTCACTCAAGTCGCTTATTTACACGGTAAAAATTAAATTTTGATAATTGGAAAATTACTGAAATTTATATGAAGAAAGGGTTTCAGGTCACACAAAATAAACTCTACAGGAGCGCAGCTAAGCGAGGCTGGGCCTTAGGGACCGCGGGGTTTGGGGCCTTCCCGTTTGATGAGCTCTTGTTGCATGGGCGTTTCCTGTGAGGCTTTGGAAGCTTTAACTGTAACTGAGTCTGGCTTTTGCTTTTTCCTGTTTATCTCCACAGATAATCTTGCTGTGAGGATCTAAAACTGTCACTTTCTTCTGTATTAATAAAACAAAGGTGAAGTGAAGGTTAGCGATGAGCATGATGGCAGCAAAGACCCAAGGGAGCAGCACAGCATGAAGCCAACTCCACTATCTGCGAACACTCATCTCCAGACTCAGCTTCTCTTTCATTTAAAAAGAAAACTGCATAGATACAACAATCAAGGTCAGAATACCTGTAGAAATTCTTGTTCTTACCTTTGTGCTAGTTCTGTCGTTGTGCGATGTTCGGCAGTTTCTCTCTGTCGCATATTCCCACCTGAAAAGAGGGTAATAGTTCTCCTCTGTGCTCTTGGAAAGGAATGAATGCACATGGGTAAAGTATTTTGAAGATGAAATGTACTGAGTAAGTACTCTGCATTAGCAAGTGACTGCACATTTAAAGGAATTATTGTAACAAATAATAAAAAGGCGTACCGTGGCCATTCACTGTCAATTATCTCCTTTTGCGTGACTTCACACACTGGATTTAAAGTAATAATGCATAAGTACTCAAAATAGGACTAAGTTGTTAGGCAATTGCAATTACATGAGTTGTCAACTGTTCAAAAGATTTATGCCTGCCCCACACACCAGGTAGAATGTTCAAAGTGCTAGACTTCCAATGAGCTTCAGAGGTTTCAATGCATTATTATCGATAAAAAAAAATACTAGTATGTAAGTACCAGTGTCAGAGATAAGAGAGCTTTAATTATATATACATCTTAATTTTTCCATATAATTTTATATTTTTCTGTCATATTTGAGAATGAAGAACAATTGCTCTATAATATAAGAATGGATTGCAGTGGATTTTAGCGTGCTAGGTAATGGTTTAGCTCATGCAGGAAGAAATGGCCTTTTGTTTAGGAAAATACCTTGGGGGCTGCTCTGGATATAAAAGAAGGCTTTCATGGCATGTCTTGAAGGAGAACACAGAGCAAAAGGAGGATGAGTGTGGGGAGACGGTGGAGGTGAAGATGCAGAAAGAACACAGGAATAGTGACGGTAAATTAAGCAGAAGTGAGGGTGATGTGACTAACAGTTGGGAAGAAAATAGGCCCAGTAACATGTAGGAGGCTGCAATCGGAGGATCCCTTAGTAGTAGGAATTCCTGTGCATTTTTTTAAGAAAAATCTTAAATTTTAAGTTTTTTCTTTGCTATGTGATGCTGTATAACCTCTCTACTGGCACCCATCACTGCTCCCTTCCAAATAATGTCCAGAAAAATCCACACTGCACACAATGCCTCCTGTGTGCTTTGGGAAAACCACGGAAAAAGGACCTGTGGTCCATGTTTGTGCTGATCTTGGATGCAGTGGTCAACGCAAGCCACAGAAGGACGTGCTGGTCAGACTGAGGTGGGAATTGGGAATTGAAATGGGCCACACAAATCCTGGAAAATGCCCAAAAGTCATAGGAAAGATACTGGCCTTCCAAATGAGGTATGGGATAAGACCATGAGTCATATTTTTGCGAATATGAAAGAATAAAATAACCTCCGACAATGTTGAATTCAACTTAGTTGCACAACTTTGTTACACATATGTGGTAGGAGTGATTTTGAAGCCATTTTTCTTACGGAAATTATGTTTAAAAATAAATGTTATTTATGAAAATACATACTAAGCTCACAAAAATTTACTAGAAATAGCTTGTTGCTTATAATCAAATTGGCTTAGTTCTCCAAGTGGAAGCCATTTGTAGCTCATTTTATTTTATTGCTGTTCACTGCTAATTCTCCTTGCATTCTTTCTCTTTGTAAATTTTTGAAATTCTAGAGTTACCCTATTCGAGTCTTTCTGGTCCTCAACTTCTTATTTCTTCAATTCTCAATTTCCAATTCCATGATCAAACCCATAATCCAAAAGCAAAACTAGGGTGGCCTAATTGCCCCACCAGCCCTCTGGGGTGTATCAGTGTCTCCAAAACTGTCGGGGCTGAGCCTCTGCCACAAAGGCCATTGGATGAGCAGAAAGGGCAGACGTCCCCAGTGGTCAGAGAATTAAAATGTTCCATCCCCGCCAGTCCACTCAAGTTACCAAAGGGGCGACTAAGCATCCCAGCGCAGTGCAGAGTTGGGCCCAGCGCGGAGTTGGGCCCAGCGGAGAGTTGGGCCCAGCGTTCTTCACGGTGTAGCATGCTTCCAGCAGCTGTGCAATGTAATCAGACTTTCTCCAGCTCCCTGTTCCTGTAAAGCATGCCTGCCAGCTGTCAGCTCACACATGCACCCCAGAGTAGATTGTGAGTCAGAGTTTGCATTTCTGCACATAGCACTGTGCTACTCTTTTGGAAACTGCCATTTCAAGAAAGCATGCCTCTCACTGTAAATAAATGTCAAATAGACCAGATATATGACTCTTTTCAAAGACTCCATTTCATCATGTTAAATGCAGAAATATAGCACACACAGTTGTCAAATTCATCTTTCTAGATGATCTATGTACAACATGACATGGTTCAGACAAAATACCTAGCTGTCCATGTGTAGCCAGACTGCATGACGGTCCCTGATAATCCCGGCCTCCTGGCGTTCCCACTGGTGTGCCGGCCCCTACTGCTCCCTGCTAGGTGTGGTCTGTGTGACCCACAGAAGAGGCAGAAGTGATGGGACGTCAGTCCTGAGATTCAGGTATAGAAGACGCTGTGGCCTCCATCTTGGCGGCTTTCTCTGGTGCTTTTCCTCTTGTTCTCAGAGCATTCGCTGTGGGGCGGTCGTGGGTCAGAACCCTGTGGAGAAGCTCAAACAGCAAAGAACTGAAACTCTTGCCAACAGTCCCTGAAATAAGCATGGAAGCAGATCTTCCAGTCCTGGTCAGGTCTCCAGAGACAGCAGCCAACACTGGAAGCCGAATCAGCCTCAGCCCCCCAGCTGAAGTACTCCCAGATTCCTGACCTTCAGAAACTGGTGACATGATAAATATTTGCTGTTTCAAGCTGCTAAGCCTTGGGGTAATCTGTTACACAGCAAAGAATAACAAATGTACTTTCTTATCTCCTCCCTCTGGCAAAATAAGGCTTTGGGTGGCACAGGTATCTTGGAGTTCTCCAAGTGGAAGCCATTTGTAGCTCATTTTATTTTATTTTATTGTTGTTGTTTGCTGCTCATTCTCTTTGCATTCTTTGTCTCTGTAAATTTTTGAAATTCTAGAGTTACCCTATTTGGGCCAGGTGTAGGCACGTGGTGTTACTAACCTGGGATGCCCAGAATTTCTAGAAATGGTATCTCAAGGAAGTTACAGGTGAAAACAAAATAGTTCGAAACGAAAATGCTACTATCAAATGGGCAAAGCAGAGAGAAAGGACAAAGGAGAAAATTCAAAAGTAGTGGGGGAAATGGAGGCTGGAATAACTCTTCCGAGAACACGAGATTGCCTTATCTGCTTTCTGTGCCCCTGAAGAGGGCATGCTGGAAGTATTTAAAGACGTTGCTCTGAGCAGATATTCATCTGACAAAGGCTGCCATGGTTGAGACCAATCTTACTGTTTCTCTTTACCACTAATCCCATCTCTCAGATTCAAATAAGTACAGACCTTTTTAAACCCCTTCTTTTTTAAATAAAAGTCATTACTTCCAACAGGAATTCCCTGTCTCTTATTCACATGTCCCCTTGGCCTGGACTTACTTTTTGGGCTCATTCTGATTTCTTTTCCCCTTTGAAATTTCCCCTAACAACCCAACTCTTAGAGATTGCTCCCTCCTCTTACAAAGAAATGAGCATGTATGACACCCACATAATGCCTTCGTTTCCATGCCTGTCTCCACAACAGGTAAGCAATTTCTAGAGGGCCAGAACCCTACCTAATGTATTGTTGTATCTTCTGCAAAAATCCTAGCACAATACCATTTATTTGGTATTCATGTGGTAAATATTGGTTGACTGACTTCTATCAGATTTCTTATTGCAAAATTGGAGGCTGTATATGTGGACAGTTTTTAAAAGTCAATCAAAAAGAAAAAAAAATTAATTCACCACACAGCAATAACCACTGAGTATTTTTGGTGAATAAACATTTTTGCTGATACACACACACATACAGACAAGTATATATAGGTGTGTATGTGTGTGTTATGTGTGAAATGGAATCAAATGCTATGTTTTTATTCCTTACATATAAACATTTGTTGTTTCAAGCTGCTATATACATAGTCTTGTCTGACAATATATAACAAAACTTATTCACTCGATGCCACATTCATGGACCTGGAACCAAATCTTAGGATACAATTTGTTGATGTGGCACTACATTGACATGAGGTGCTCTTTTGCCTGTGAAAGCAATATTTCACTTATTTCAGACCCCTTAGGGCATACTTCTATCAAAAGGTAACATTATGATTGTGGGTGACATTCTCGGTTGATATAAGTTAATGTCATGTCATAAGCAATATCGTCTACTACAAAGGAAATAAAATAACTATTGAACTATTTCAGTGGCATTTAAATAAAATGGATAAGGACGTCAACTAGTCAACTTGCAACTCAAAAGTCATGTAAGACTCATCCAATTTTCTGATATTGACCATGAGAGAAGCTACTGCTCCCAGAAAACCTGTCAGCATCTCATCATGCTGAAAAGGAGAGAAAATGACAGGGTTGCTTCTCTCTTTCTCTTTTAATATCCTTTGTTTTTATCTCTCCTTTTCTGGAATTAAAAAAATCATACTCATGTACTTTAACTATTCAGTTTGATAATCTAAGAAATGGGAATAATAGTGGTATTTACTTGTGATGTTGATCTAAGAACTTAATGAGAAAAACCCTTCAAGCAACACCTGGCATGTGGCAAACATTTTAAAATGTCAGTACATGTTACCTCTGCCTGTTTTCTCACCCAATACCCACACTTACAGGTGCGTGTGTGTGCTCACACAGACCCACACACACACTTTCTTTAAACAAAGGAGCACAACTCTCACAGGCTCCAAGGTGCATGGGTGCTCTCTGTCTCCTTGGTGATTACTTGGATCAAGAGTCAGGTACATAATGAAACAAGTAGGTATGAATTTCTTACAAGTAAAGCCAATAGATTGTTTCTTTCGATAGTAAAGGGCTCATTTGCTTAAAAGAGAGAACAATCTCTAGAAGGAAATAATTTGAATTGCTGGAGACTGGGTATTAATGCACAGTCAAAAACTTGTAATTAATATCAAAGTTTTTTTTCTGTTATTGAAAAGGAAGGGATGGAATCTATATATTCATAATCCATAGCAGAAAACCGTATTAAAGGCCCTAATATTTGATCTTCTTATTATCCTAATACTCTCTCAATAGCTGTTAAATGCGCCATGACCCTGGTTGTATATTAAGACTACTAAATCTCATTTGAAAATGTAAGGTCCTAATCCCTAAGCAGACTCACGTTTGGCTCAGGAATCCTACAGAACACAAGGCAGCTTGGACTTGACTGTCTTCACCCCCAATCACAGCTGCAGCCAAACCTTAATTCCCCGACCACGTTTTCAACAACTGAACATCCTGGCAGCAACTCGAGCCGTCCCAGCCACAACTCAGTCAGGACACTCACCCTTGGACAGCCGGGTGAGCTCTGGGCAGAACTTGGGAGGGAGCAACTTGGTCTTCTCTCCTTTCTGTATCTTTCTCCCTTCCCCATGGAGTTTCCCAAACCACCTCCACCTTCAGAATCCTCATGCTCTCTTTCCTCTCCCTGATTGAAACCTAATGTCTAGAATGCATCTGGTAAGCCTGTTTACACTCACATGCAAATGACCAAAGTGTCCATGAAGTATTATTATTTCTCCAGGTATTTGCATTCATTGGGGACCAAGCCTTAAACAATGTAACACATTTATAAAAATCAAAATTTAAGCATCACTATTATATTACTGGTAGTTGGGGGACCAAGATTCTTTGAAATCACATCATATAACCCCATAACTAGGCCATCCTGTTGGCCGAAACTGAATTTGAGAACACAGTGATAATATCTCCTATTTTGCCTTGTGTTGGCTGAACCACCCTGACACTTTGACACTTACGGGGACAGGACCTGCTTGTCTGTCATTGGACAGTGGATGTAAGAAAACTAGGAACACTTCATGTAGACAAAATGGGAAGTTATAAAGAAGACACAGTGTTTTAATAACAATTTCATCTAATCAAATGGTTTTTATAAATATAATGTTCAAAAGAAAATTAAATAATTTTATCGATAACTCCACCAGGCTAATAAATCATTGTTTTTTCCCATGTCCATTAGGAGTTCAGTCATCAGTGTTTATAGAGAAACTTTGTGTCCCAGGTGACCATCCTCCCTTCCAATCCTTGTCCTCATCTGTGCAGAGTTTTAAATAGTTACGATCATGGCATAGAAGAATTTTATTTTTCTTTCACATACTATATCATAAGCATTTTTATGTGCTGCTATTCAGATGTCTGACTTAAATTAGATATATTTTCAGAAAAGAAATATTTTTTGAAATCAGTCAAGTGAGAGGGGGCTGGGAAATTGGGTTTCCTGGAATTAATCAGGGGCATTATTGATGTCATACGAGGCCTTTACATAATTCCAAACTATTTTACCTGGAAAATTTCCAAGGAACATCATAATTTGTGCCCAATGCAAGAGCGAAGTGGCTTTTATTGGATCGGAGAGAAGCTAACAGCCCTCAAAGAACTTACTGAGTATAATTTATGTACACACTAGACAATATGAGTATGTGCTCGCAAGGTGTTTTTCAGACTTCTCTTCATAAAACGGCAATGGTTCTAGTGAGAAATTGTGTTTTGTTTCCAGCAAAGCTTCTAAGGGCTTGTTGTCTTCCTCGTCAAGGTTCCAGTGAGTTGTGGCACCAAATGAGAGCAAGGTAGGGACCGTGCAGGGAACGGGGGAGGGGGATGGGGAACGTGGACCTCCTGCTAGGCTGTCTTCTCATCTAAAATAAACATGATGCTGTAATTGCCTTTGGGGTCTTCTTCATAAATTCTTTGCCTAGGCCAATGTCTAGAAGAGTGTTTCCTACATCTTCCTCTAGAATTCTAACAGTTTCACTCCTTAGGTTTAAATCTGTGACCCAGCGTTAGTTGATTTTTGTGAGAGGTGAGAGGTGTGGATCCAGATTAAGTCTACATGTGGCTATCCAGTTTTCCCAGCACCATTTATTGAATAAAGATTCTTTTCCCCAGTGCATGTTTTTGTCTTGTTTGTCTAAGATTAGATGGCTATATGAGGATGGTTTTATATCTGGGTTTTCAGTTCTGTTCCACTGGTCAATGGCTCTGTTTTTGTGCCAATACCAAGCTGATTTGATTATTACAGCTGTGTAATAGAGTTTGAAGTCTGGTAAATTGATGCCTCCTGTTTTGTTTCTATTGCCTAGAATTGTTTTTGCTATGCGGGGTCTTCTCTGGTTCCATACGAAGCATAAAGAATTTATGAAGGAGACCCCAAAGGCAATTACAGCAAAAACAAAAATAAATAAATGGGACCTGATCAAATTAAAAAGCTTCTGCACAGCCAAAGAAACTGTCACAAGAGCAAACAGGCAACCCACAGAATGGGAGAAAATTTTCGCGTGCTACAAATCTGACAGAAGGCTGATAACCAGAATCTATTTAGAACTCAGGAAAATCAGCAAGAAAAAAACAAACAACCCTATCAAAAAATGGGCAAAGGACATGAACAGAAACGTTTTAAAAGAAGACAGAATAATGGCCAAAGAACATATGAAAAAATGCTCAACATCTCTAATCATCAGGGAAATGCAAATCAAAACCACAATGAGATATCACCTATCTCCAGTGAGACTGGCCTTTATAAAAAAGATCCAAAACAATAAATGTTGGCGTGGATGCGGAGAGATAGGAACACTCATACACTGCTGGTGGGACTGCAAATTAGTGAAACCTCTGTGGAAAGCAATATGGAGACATCTTAAAGAGATACAAGTAGATCTACCATTGGATCCAGCAATCCCATTACTGGGCATCTACCCAAAAGAACAAAAGTCGCCGTATGAAAAAGACACCTGCACTCGAATGTTTATAGCAGCACAATTCACAATTGCAAAGATGTGGAAACAACCCAGTGTCCATCAATACATGAGTGGATTAATAAAATGTGGTATGTGTATACCATGGAGTACTATTTAGCTTTAAGAAACAATGGTGATATAGCACCACTTGTATTCTCCTGGATGGAGCTGGAACACAGTCTACTAAGTGAAGTATCCCAAGAATGGAAAAACAAGCACCACATGTATTCACCGTCAAACTGGTATTAAATGATCAACACATAAGTGCACATATAAGAATAACGTCTATTGGATGTTGGGCGGGGGCGGGGAGGGGACGGATATACACAAAGAGTGTGATGCGTGCCTCCTGGGGGATGGACACGCTTGAAGCTCAGACTTGGGGGGAGCGGGGGCAAGGGCATCATACATAACCTAATCATCTGTACCCCCATAATATAAATAAAATAAAATAAAATAAAATAAACATGATTTCAGGACAAGTTTCAAAATGGTATTAAAGTTCTCTTCGTTCTTACAACTGTGAGTGATGATAAGCTAAATTTTCCTAACTCCAGCCCTGGAAACAAGACAAAAGTGCTGCTCTGGGCCAAGGTCGGGGAAGACCAGTCTCCCCTACAGGGGAAACTACAGCAGGAACTCTCAGCTGATGTTAAGAAAGTTTGGCAAGAAACTGAAGGATTGAAAGCAAAGAGGTGTGCGGGTTCTGTATGGATGATGGAGTGGATGTATAAATAGATGAATAGAAGAGTGTGTAAGGGTGAAAGGATTTTTTCTCCTCCCTTTTTTCTTTCTTTTTCTCCTTTTTTTATTTTCCTTTTGACAGAGGACTTTTGTCAAAGTCCATCCGTGATAACTTCTACTTTCTTCATTGGTTTGCCTAGCGCTGCTGGGAGCGTCCAGCCACCTTTCTCCCGCCACAGCCCCGGCTGGCTCATCTGCCTCTTCAGATAAGGGGGACCCGCCCCTGATATGTCATAAGTGACACGCAGGCCACTGAATGTGCAACCTCCACGTCCTAGTCCTCTTCTAGGCCTCAGCTCCTACTGTGCAAGAATGGGCCCTAGAACAGAGGGCTTGAGAAACTGCTAGAAATCAGCGTCAAGAGTTATTTACTGGAAGCCTTTTATGCGCCTGTCTCAGGTCCATCCAGCTCCAGAAGCTCTCCTCTTGCCCTTGAACCGCATATGCAATTTTGGTCACTATTTTCCTACAGGCTATAGGTATTCTTTTAAAGCAGGGAGCAGAAAATTAATGAGGTTCCTTTACTCAGACACTCCCTAGACATTGAGACTCTCTCACGCATGCTTATTTGGATACCCAAGAGGAGGGTTGTGAGGAGGATGCTCAAAATTCTTGGACCAAGCTGCTGCTTCTTTTTTTCCTTCCCTTTTCTTCTCTTTCTTCCTTCCCAGACGCTTGCAGTACTGCTCACACGGATGACATGCCAAATATATTGGAAAGATAAATGGGATCTATATAAATCTATCATGAAAAAAAAAAAAAAAACTAATAAAACTATACGAAAAATCCCTAGGGTCTATATTTTATGTTCTTTTAATGAATTAAAACAAATAATTAGGCTTTTAAATTCTTACAGAAAAAAAGCATATTTGAAAAGAAAAATAAAAGTGACCAAGAGTTTCTGTTCATGGCAAAGACAGGTCAAATTGTTGCTGTTAGGGTAAAGCAAAAATGGAATAAGGAAACAAAGAGACAAACGTCTACCTTGGCACATTACAAATTCGTGTTCTCTAATTTCAATGGAGCCTTGGCTGCTGCCTGGCAGACGCTCCTTCCTTGTTGATTTCACAACCTCTTTTCCAGAGCAGCTATTCCCATCCTTCTGTTTTCCTCGGGTCCCCGCCCTGCTTCCCTGTGCTGTTCCCCTCTCCCCACTCTGGTTCACACACGGGGAGGGTCGCACAGCCCGCAGAGACCCCCTCGTGCCCCGCCGCCCTCTCTCTCTCTTTCTCCTACTGGGTCTGCGCCTCCCTAATTGGAGACATCTGTGTCTTGTGCCACTCTTCCCCACTGGCAGGATCTTTCCTTATCCGTGTGCTTCTTACCTTTCATAGAGTCACACTTTCCTCCCACAGCCCCTCTTCTTTCCTCACTTCTGGGAAAAAAATATCAAAGCCTAAATTAGACTCCACGAACTATCTGCCCGAAGCATCCACCCCGTTTTGTTGTTTGTTTATTTTTAGTAGTGGCTGGTTTGGGCTTCTATGTTAGCAAATGTGAACAGTTGGGAAAAAGATATTTTCTATTTCCACATTCACTAGCCCTGAGGGTTAGAATGCAATGGAACCCTACGAATGCATCACAAATTTAAGTCTCAATTCAAAAATTAAATTGTAAAAAAAAAAAACAACAAGTGTCTAGGTCTAGCGTTTTTACCTGAGAATGGAGGGGGAATCTCCGGGCACTCATCCCGGCCCCATGTGATCCTTTTTTGCGGACGGGAGGGTTCTGTGTTTTGGGAAGTGGAGGAATCAGATTATTAATCACCCCTCTCTGTGATGTCCGCCACCCTGGATGTCACTGACTGGTCAGAGAGTCGCGGGTCATTCTCCTCGTCCCCAACCAAAGGGCACAGCGGGGCTCACAGAGCTCAGCAGCTTCTCTCTCCCCCTCCCCTATTCCTCCCACCCCCACCCATCTGGTCTGCCGGTCCCTTTTGGACCCTGACATTCACTCTGCTCCTGCCCCGTGCTGGGATGCAGGAACTCCGTGACTGTCACACCCACCTGCCTGGACAACCCGCTCCAGCCTTTGCCATCAGGAGTCTTGTCATCTCCTGGGACTCTATCTGGCGAAAGAGGCATGAGCACCCCCTGCTCTCACCGGCCCCCACTTTCTCCAGGGTTTGGTCTTCATTGCTACATCTCAGCTCGCGTGGAGCGGGGAACAATTCCCCCCCTTCTCAGACACCCCCGGATACACCCCACTTCTTTGCCCTCACCCCCACACCTGAGGCTCCTCAGAGTTGCAAGACTTATTCTGACTCATCGAACACGAGCTCTGCCCTGAGTTCTCCCGGGGCCAGGGCTTTTGAAATTCCACTGCGCTCCTGCTGAAATGTTCCTTCCCTAAGGCGATCGATGCTGTGCACTCTAGACACCCAAACTACTTGTTAATATTGCAAAACATCACCCTGCCACAATGCCTGCTCCCATTCACTCTAAAACCATCCCTACTGATACATCCGAACACGGTGCTGATCTGAGTCACCCACAGCCGGGGCCGCCCGGGTGTAGCCCAAGGCCACGGGCACACTGCCAGCCCTGCTTTCCAGCAGCCTTCACCTTCACCTTCCCACATCTCAGCTCTGCTCCCGACACCGCCCCGGAGGCCATTCAGCAGGATGCGCTGCTACCCTTGCTGCTCGGCGTGGCCCTCCAGGACCCCCAACCTGACACAATCTAACTGACTCTCAATGTCCCTGCAAGTCACAGCTCTCTTGCTCAAGCAGAATAGGTTTTCCACTGAATCGAATGGCCTGATGTATAAGATGCTATCAAGACAGCCCGGCCACTATGGTGGACCATTTCTTCTTCAGAGGAAACAATGTCTTCCTAAGAGTCTCCCTATTTCTGTGATTAATCTCACTGTCAGCCTCCCCAAGGTCTATTCCCATGCAGTAGCCAGTGCAAAACTCAAACAAATGAATTCAAAGCACGGTGCTCGTCTGCTCCCTCCCATGGCTCCCCACGTGGTTGACAGAAAGAGCCCGATCCTTATCGGTGTCCACGGCTTCCTGTGAGACCCGCTTCCCTATTACCTCTCCCCACACTCTGCCTTCTTGCTCACTCTGCTGTAGTCTCCCTGTCTTCAACCCTGTTCCTGGAACACGCCAGCACACTCTCACCTAATGCTTTTCACACTGAGACCAATTCCTTCTTCTAGAATAATCTTGACTCTCACTATCTGCCTGGCTCATTCCCTCCTCTCTTTCAAATATTAGCTCAGAGGAAACATTCTTGCTGAAGCCTCTCCTGGCCATTCCACTTCTCACTGCAACTCCCAGCATTCCTAGCTCCCTTCCCGGACTTACTCTAACTAGCACTTTTCACGCCCAACATATTTCATGCATTATGTATTGACCACACTTATTGTCTTTCCCCTTCACTACAGTATAAGTTCCATGCATACAGTGATTTTTATCAATTGTATTTTTAATTCTCTATTTTCACCACCAATAACAATGCCTAGGAGTTAGCATTCATGTAATAAATATGTATAGAATGAATGAATAATGCATGATTCCTTAGGAGCTGGGCTGTGGAGCATAGACTCTGCTACTCTTCCATTTGGTACCAGTAGAGCTTCTCCACTTGGATCCTCCAAAGGGAAACATATCCCTTTGCATCGTGGCTACTCAGCAGGGAGTATCCTGCTTAACGAAGCAATTTCCAAAAGAATTCTGGAAATGTTCATCTCCCTTTATATTAGGGATTTGAGCTGGTGTCAGGACCTTTCTGCCCCACAAACTTCAAAATCTGACTCCGTAAGCCCAGAGAATTCTAAGCAAATGAAAACTCTGATGCTCTATTATCAAATCCTATGGTTTCTAAATGGGCATGGTCTTCCTAAGAACATTACAGTAATAACAGGAATAAATGCCTTTCCCTGAGCATTTTCTCTGTCGGTTACAGCACCGGGTGCTTCGTACACATTAAATTTAATCCTCAAAACCACCAGGTAATGTAGGTATTATCTCCATTTTACAAATAAACATGAGGTTCAGAGAAGGGAAATAATATTCCATCATTTGCAAAGCTAAGGATTCCATTGCTCAGAAATATTTCAGAGAGCTTCATGAGCCCCTGAACCCCCCATGAAGACATTTATCTGAAGACACAAAAGCCTTTTGTCCTCACTTATTTCTAAACTCTAGTGTGTTCGCAAGGACTACTGAGACTTAGGTTGTGTGTTCAGTACCTGGCAAATACCTGCTATGTATTTAGTGCTAAATAAATATTTTTTAAGATCAATGAAAAATAAAACTCCGGAGTCTTCAGGAACATTATATTTTGACTGGAAGTAATCCTCAAAGATAATGCATTAGATGCTTTAATATGTCTTGAAATGATGATTCTGGGAAATTTAGATAAATGTTAATCTCTGACCAAGCATATGAGTAAGATTTAGATAAACTTTTGTAATTTGAGATGTGCCACTGTGTTATCACTAATGTTCAGTGAACAAGAGCCACAAAAATCCACATATTTTCATCAGCTCCAGAGCACCAATCCACAGCAATAAATTAGGAAGTAACACCTCCATGGAAATGATCACTGTTTCAATCTTTTGTTACTCTTGTTACCAATACTTTCCAATAGAAAGAGTCCATCCAGGGAACATGAATGAAGAATATATTATATTGTCATAGACCCACATGGATTACGGGTGACCAAGTGTTGATGTGGCTGATGTCTGTTACACTTATGTCATTGGAAATGTTTGTTGTAAAAAGATTGTTTTTGTCATGGTATAGCCACCTTGTGTCTATACGCTATGTCTCTGCACCTTATTCAGACCTATTAGAGGTCCTAAAACATTCAGAATTTCCAGAATACAACAAAATCCTGGTAAACGCCCAGCTACATATTTTAGTTTTACCTCTTGAGTGGGTTTGGGTGATTTCCATGATGGCCATCTGGAACTATGACTAGGCTTAAAATGGTTTTTAAGTAAAAACATCACACTAGATAAAATAATATTTTCAAGACCCATTTTCCATTTGTTTAAAAAACAAATGTACTCAACCTAAAAGGAAAGGGATTATTTGAGCTGCCATTTAATCCCTAATGATTTCATTGTGTTACTTACTCTTTTTCACGTCCAGCATGAGATACCACCTCTGTCTAAGGGAACTGGATCTGCTATTTGCGAGAGCTGGGAACTTAGGGTTCCAGGGTGACTCCGCTGCCCTAGTGTCGTTGAAGACACAGTGTTGTGCCGTCTCCCATTTTGTATTCCAAGACTTTTTATTTCTTTTGGGGAGACCACATCCTGTGAGACTTTGCTCACAGTTACTTTCATATAGATGGAATTTTCAAATATCTACATGGCGATGACCTAGTTCCTTACCAGAAAGCTCTGCTGAGATAAGAATAATAATGATGTACATTATTAGAGAAACATGATAATGCTCTCATAAACCTTCGAATTAGTGAGGCAAAGCATCTTATTCATCAGTTCCAAAGAATCTGACATAGAGTTTGTTATTCCTTATCATGCAATCGTAAGAAATAAAATGAAGGAACAAAACATCTGAGCAAAAATGAGCAATTCTGGGTTAATACAGTTAAATGTGATTTCTCCAGAGATCAAATTATTTCATTTTTCAACTTGTTTTTAAAATCGGCTGCTTTCAGAAATAATTTTGGATGCTTTCATTTGCCGACCAAAATTAACTAGGAAAAGAGACAGCTACTATCCTGGTCCCAAACTTCCTGGAAAGTTCAAAGCATAAATGACAAATATCGCCAACAGAGTGAATTTGAAACATAATAAATCCTCCTTAAGATGCAAAAACATTAACGTTATACCTCCTTATTTGTACTTGTCTGTTTTAAATAAGCCAGAGTCAACATGGACACATTCCTGATCAAGTCTGTTTTGGTCGAGGGTGATAACGATGCAAACATGTTCAGACCTGGCTCCAGTGAGACACTTCCGGGAGGAACAGATTCCCTCTCTAAGAGAAGCACAGTCTTTGTAAGCTTAGAATATGAATGTAGTCCTTTCTACTATGAGGTTTTTTAGAAGTAGAGCATGTCACAAAACATCTTGGCATTCTACTCAAGAAGCAAGCTGTCAAACAGTGTTTCTTTCTTACAGGTGTTGAAAGGTGCTACTCCTCAACCAGTAAACAGCAGTGATTCATTAGCATAATGGCACAGAAAAACATAACTGTGTGAATAGATTATTCTATTGCTGGGAGTTGCGGTAATGAGTCATCATTTCTACTCGAGACTCCTCCCTTCTCATTTTGGGTGGCTTCCCTTCTTGAAGGAAGACATTATGAAGAAGAGACATTATAAACCAGAATTTGGAAATGAGGCCCTTCAGCTTTGACTCAGAAACTTGGCTTAGGAAATTCAACTGCCCATAACAACATTTCAAAGTCAAAAGCAACACTCTCATTAACTTTGAGCAATCTGGTTTTTCTAATTAATTTTTACATAGAACATAAAGAACTAAAATTTCCAAAAAAAAGGAAAAAAAAAGGTTAAGGCTACGATGACCAGGGTTTCCTTTTATAAAGTATTTTTCCATTAAAAATCAATTTTGATCCAAAGCCCAAACCCAAAGATAATTTTTGAATATCGAGTTATCCTTTCCTTCTAATTACATGGACAGAGATCTCTCTTAACTAGTGGACTAAGCTGGGATAATTTGTCCTGATCAATGATTTGAAAGTTTCTCATAGCTAGGAAAGGGAATGAGGAAGTCAAGACTCTAAAGGAGCTTATTGGGTACAGAAAAGAACCTCATCGACCCAGCAGCTTTTTCAGAGCCATAGCAAACACCTATATTTGCATCCTTAAAATTCCTGATTTATAGGTTTGGGAAGGGTAGCTTTATCTTCAATAACTACACCTCAACTCATGTTCAGATCCAGTAGGCAATGGTACAAAGAGAGGTGTGGGCTGGGAAAAAATACTGTCTGTGCATAAGACAAAGTTTTTGTATTTGTTTGGCTAATTTTGACAAAAAGTGTGTTGTACCTAAGCCAAATCTTGGAGTAGAATGACAATCGAGAAGGCAGCTGAGAGGCATCAGGGAATCAGTGGGAATTGCACTGGATTGAGAGTCAGGAAGACTTGGGTCTTACCTCGCCTCTGTCACTAACTGGCTGTGCAGCCTTGGCGAAGCCTCTTGGAGTCCTAGTAATTCATTTCTGATCCTTAAATTGAGAGGATTTGGATAGATGAGCTAGTCCTGGTGAGTTTCCCCATCATATGCAAATTTCTAACTAGAGAAGACAAAGCTAAGGTGAGAATACAACATGGTCTCTCACTTCTCATCCAAGGAAAGGAGCCAAGACATTTGTGTTAGGGAAAATGGTCCTAGGCTTTGGTTCCTTCAGTAGCACTACTGTATTCCACAAGGCTTCTCATCCTCTTAGGGAAGAAACAAGAGGAAAGCTGTGAAGTTGATTCAAATGAAAATGTTTCCTCTTTTAGGTAGAAACAGTCAGATATCGACATCTAAGTGTGGTTAGTAAAAGTAAATCCTAATCAAGGATTATACACGGCAATGTCAATGATGAGAAATTGATGAAAGTTAATGATTATTTTGAGAGATATCGAATTTTTCCAGTTTTCATTAAAAGTTTCATAAATCCTAACAGTTTTAAATGCAATTTTGAACAATATAGCTAATAGCTACTGTCATAATATCCGTTTTGAAATCGTCAGAACGCTTCCAAAATCTTAGATGTTTTCAATTTAGTTTTGATAATAACTATATAAATATCAAATAAGCAATATGATTATTTTCATTCTGCAGATGAGGAACACATTTCAGAGAACTAAGGAATCTGTCTGAGGCTGCACAGTCATTAATGAAGGAGCTGGCGTCTGAACTGCGCTGTAGCCGGCACTGTTGGAAGCTCCGCTCCCCGGCATTCCTGCTTATGTTGAACTCATCTGGTTCAAGACATATTTCCAACTTTTCAAAGAAAGGAAATGCTTATGCTCATTTTATGAAAAATCATGCCTATTATATAAGTCTGCTTCATTAACTGTTCAAAACTACCCCTAATAAAACAGCAAAATTTATAATTTGTAAGAGAACAGCAAACTTGGTAAGAGAACAAAATGATAAACCTATTAGATTTCTCTCATCAAACTTCCCAAAATATTTCACCAAATTCGGAGAGCTATCTTTCATTCATTTTCTGTAAGACAGTAAAAATGACAGTGCTCTGAAAAATTAAACAAAACAGTTAAAACTATTTTTATTTATTACTTCCTGCGTGCAGTTTATTCTTAGAATTCAGAATAATGTTGTGTCTAGTCTACATACTCCTTTTAAGAAACTCTCCATGTGAGCAGCCTCAGACCTAGATTCATCACAGATTTTATTTGTGAACCATTAGTTTTTACCCTCTTTTGATAATCCTCTTGGAAAATAATTTTTCTGTCGTGTGTACCCGGCCCACTTTATTGAGGGCCAACTGCAGCTGTTGCAACTCAAAACAGTCATGTTGCTAACTGCCCAAATGGCAGTAGTGTGTTAAAGTGCATTTTCAAAGTATATAGGATTTAAAATTCTTTTGATCCTCAGATTTGTTGTCCTCAGCATTGTGGTCAACGCAAAGTTATTAGTTGAGAAAGTGAAGATATTTGAGCATTCCATGTTCCTATTCTTTGACATGTGTAAAAGATGAGAGATGGAATAGCAATGAACTCTGTAGGCACTATCAGATTAAAGTAAACAAATGTCACTAATAGGAAAATCAATTCAAAACCATAAGCAAAAAAATGAAGGTAGGCCAGGATTTGAATTCACAATATATTAATTCTAAAGAGAAAGTATAATAGAATAGAAAGAACAAGAGCTTCAAAACAGCAGAACAACACAGGTCAGGTCTGACTTTTAAAAAACCCTGACTTGAAAATCTACTGGTCTGTATCTTGATGAAGTTATTTGACCTTTCCAAGCCTTAGCTTCCACATCTATAATATGGGATCCATACTATCTAACTTATAGATTGTATAGTAATTAGAGAGTGCACATAAAACGATAGCAACCATAGCTAATTAAGTTACCTATCAATTGCCTTATTTTTGTTGTGCCTATTCAAAATAAGTATAGTTAATATCAAAAGACATAGTCTGTTATGAGTCAACTTTGTAAATTCCAAAATGTGGCAAAAATAGCAGCATAATATTGCCCTTGGCTAGAATTTTGAGCTGCTTTTAAACAAGCACATAATGAGGTATAAAGTGCTTTCCCCTGGGAGAATATCAGTTGATCTGTCTCTCAATATGAAAGCGGGTATTCTCTTATGTCCATGATTCTTGCTCATTTGTAGCTTTTTAAAATTTTTCTAATCTCCAAAATATGTGAATTTTTGATTACTAACCATGTGTTATTTTTCTCCTATATGAGAGTGAATATTTCTAAGAGGATATTAAAATTTCTACAAGGGAGAAAAAGTGAAAAATGTGGTTTAAATGTGTGGGCAAGTGGGCTACCTAAAATGGACACCCAGAACAAGATAGACGTGCGCACCAAGAAGGCACGCCAGTACTGACTAGACTTCCCTACCTGCAGGGCTGGCTACTCCACGGGATGTACAGTGTGGACGAGGAAAGGAAAATGCATAATGCTTGCATGTAGCTCCTTTCCCAAAGAGAAAAAATGGAGAAGATATGAGTTACTAATTCCTGCAACCAAACTCACCCTTCAAATTAAATCACTCGTCCTCCCGTGGAGCAGGGTGTGCAAGGGAGTGGAGACAGACCAGGAGAAGTACTCCCCCACCCAACATTGAAAAGTTTACTAACCCCTTGTTGGGACACATTTTAATTCATGAACATAGGCAAGTTATGAAAAAAAAATCTCTAATTCCAAAATTTTCACCGATCTGAAATAGATTTATGCAATATGGTGGAAGATTGACATGGTGTTAGAATTAACCATAATGGTAACAGGCATCATGACAATCTCCAGTACCATATGTTGAGCCAGGCACCAAGCTACATCCTCTATCTGTATTATTTAGTAGAACATCTCAGGGCAAGGTTTTTGGTTTTTGGTGTGTGTGTGTTTGTTTGTTTGTTTGTTTTCATTGAATCCCTCCTAGAGCTTAAATAATTCACATAAAATCACACGTTATTATACAACAGAGACAGAACTTCAATCATAATCTGTCAAAACAAAGCCCGTGGTCTCAATATGCCTAAACAAGCTCTTTGTTGTAACAGGACAAACTGCTGTACCTGGGTTCCGCTTCTCAGTGGCGGAACACAAAATCAGGTCACAAGTCTTCTGATGCTCAGTTTGTGAAAACTCAACTTCTGCATGACAAAACGGGGAGGAAGAAAAATCTTTTGCTGAGTTTTCTTCCCAAATAGTCATAAAAACTCCTCCCCAAATTAATCATCTGGAACAGTCTCTTCAGATGTGCCCACTGTGGCCGGTCTCTGTCAATCTGACATCTATGCGACGCCCCTTGCTGGCCAGCCTCAGTTTCTTCCAGTGTAACTCTAACATTGGCAAAGAGCGAGGCCTGGTGTCACTGCCGGAACTGACACAGCACAGCTGTTTGGCACAAGGCCCTTTGGGCACCACTGTGGGTCTCGCAGGGTTTCCTCGGGTGCAAGGGAGAATACACCTGTCTTCAATTCTGTGCTCAGCAGCCGGTGTCCCGTAAGTCTAGCCCCGACGCTGTAGGTCTGTGTATCTTGGGTTATACTTATTTATCTGCATGGCTCCTCCTTAGGTTGTAAGATGGCCACAAACTGCTGAGTCCAGGCCCGTTGCAGTGGAAGCCACGTAAGAGACCGTCAACCTTCCTAAGCGTCAGCTCAGACACCAGCCCGTTCTTCCTCTTTCTCTCTCTTCTTTCAGCCTTGTTACCTTCTTTACCATCCGACCTTGCTAAAAGGTTCGTGATGGATTCAACATGATGACAAAGTGCTTCGGGTCTTGATCCCTTTCTGCCCCGAAGACCTCTGTGCTCACAAGACAAATCTTCGTAGCTTTTCACTGAGAACGCCCAGCTTCCCACAGCAACGCCTGGGAAGGAAGGGCCCTGGGTCACCGCTCCGTGCTGATTGGCTGAGCATGTCCAGGTACACTCTCACTACATGAAAACTCTCTTTTGTTTCCCACCTTCTTTCACCCCCCCAAACATTGTATCACTTTGTGATAAGTGCACATCCTGTCTAACTTTTTAAGTTTATGCAATTTTAATTTTTCATTAGTATATCTAATTTGCATTTATCTTCTCATCTTTCCATCCAGTTTGAAAGAGGACGTCTTTTCTCTAAAATTAATCAGACTGTCTAGATTCTGTTGTTTCCTAACTGCTGAAGGAACTGGCTCCTTCTTTCTCTAAGTTAACGCATTCATGCAAATATCTTTCCTGTGTTTGCCTTGTTGGCACTATGCTCCTGTTGAGCATCATGTCCCACGGGCACCCCATGCCCTCACTGTCCTTCCTTCTCTGCCAGGCTTCTTAATGAGCTGCCCATCTCCATATGCATTGTTTTTATTTCCTCACCTTTCCATCTCTTCCTCATTTGTTTGCATTCTACTTTCCCTAAATGAAACCTCTCTCTCTAAGGGCAAGAATGGCTTTCTTCTCATCGAACAAACATTTTTTCCTCAGGACCTTTTCATCTGTTCCTCCTTGTAATTACCGGTACGTGTTCTTGACCCTCCATCTCCTCTTGTGCCCTTGAACTCCGCCGTCTGGTTGTATTTCTCTGTAGTATTTCCATGAGAAGCATCACTCACTTTCACAGGTTGAAAAATGCCTAATTCTCAAATCTGTGTCTTAAGCTCAGATTGCTCTGTTAACTGACAGCCTTTCCCAGCGTCCACCTCACCATGGATGCCCCGAACCACGAACTCAGTATGTCTAAATGAAATTCACAATTCTGCCCCCATTCTATTCCCACATACCCAACTCCTCATTTCAGGGACTAATGTTAAAAATCTCAGATTTATCTTTGATTCTTACCTTCTTTTCATTTTTTACATCCAATCAGTCATCAAATCCTGTAAACATATCCATCAAAATGTCTAAGATGGGTCCTTTCATTTCAATCCCATCTCTCATGGCCTCTTTTTTGAGCGATTGCATGGCTTCTCAACTCCTCAATCTAACTTCAGTCTTTCTTTCGTCTACGTCCTGAACACTGTGTTCAGTTTAGTTCTCAATACATGACAGTTTTATTTTCAACACTTAAAAAACCAATTCATTATTACATTGTAACATATAATGGAATAATTATACAACTCACCATAGGTTGGGGGCCCCTGCTCTAAAAGACAGGTATAAAAATATCTGGATCCCATTGGGATATTGGGTAATCACTCAGTGTTTCTCCCTGTGTGCACAGTGAATAAATCTCTCCCTCTTACTAATCTGCCTTAATTACGAGTTGATCTTTCAGCAAAGTTTTGGGGTAAAGGGCAAGTTTCCCCTCCCCCCAACAACATCTTTGTGTGCACATACATGTATGGATATAGGTTACTAATATAAACATTCCTGAAGTTGTATAAAATTCCCAGTAATTTGTCAATGTACTTACAGTCTATACAGTCAGTTCTAATCCCAATTATTATCTTAAAATGTTGTATGCCGCAGAAATAACCAAACTTCCTTGTTGGTTGTGTCATTTTTGCAACGAACTCTAACCAGATCTGTAACCACAGCTATTTTTAAGTCTCGTCAGTCACAGACAGCTATTGTTTTACTCTTATTTTTCTCTGAAAGCATCTACAATCAACTACAGACAAAATGATTCATTTTCAAGGAGATTCACGTCAAGGGCTCTGACAAGTACCCTGGAGTACCAGTTTCTGATGACTTTAAAATCATACCACAGAACTGGGCATGAATTTCCAGAATTCTAATGAACAAACTCATGGATTCATGAAACCGTAAACCCAACATCAAGCAGAACAAGAATTGGAACTGAATAAACCGATGAGACGTATTATAATTTTTTACGACTTTTGTTTGCAACATTGCTGATTCTTTTATGTTTTGTTTCCCAGATTTAAGAGACCCCATCCCCTCTTTCCTTAAACTATCTATGACTTAAAATTTGATACATTTTATCTTCCTAAACAAAATGGAACATTTAGTTTTTTCTCCCTAGCTAATCCCTCCAAAATTTGGAAACCCTTATCAAATATTATTTTCATGGAAATATAGCCATTTATATAATTTCAGTAAGAATCTGTTCTTCTTTGGGCACAATTGCTTAGATTATCAAGACTTTGATTGGAAAGTCATGTTTGAGAATGACGTGCATAGAATCAGATATGACTAAATCACTCCAAGGAACTGAGGTTGACTCCGCAATGCTTGAAAAGCCCTCCTGGAAAAGCAGCCAGGTATCTGGCTCGCAGTGCTCCCGGTATTGCCAGTGAACAAGGAAGGCCACTTCCTTGGCCTTGGTCAGGAACCTTAAGATATCTTGGAGACTTCCTTTAAGAAGAGAAGAATTCATCGAAATTTATAGGTACTGAAGGCAAAGTCTGGTGGCAAATTTGTGGCTTGACTTCTTAGCATTGGGAGCCTCTTAAAAGCACAATCTGAGATTCCTTATTTAAAGTCGCAGCAAAGCAGACTGAGAGTTTATATGATCAATTACTATTTTTGTTACACTTATGTAAATAATCAGGCCAAGTTTAATGGGACTAGACTTCTTTTGCAAACAAATTAGTTTTACTTCGATTAGCTTTGATAATTATGGGGCTGACTGCAGACAGAAAAATTCTGTGTTTCAATAAAAACTACAGCACACCCTTGGGGGTTGTTAAATGGTGCTTTGTTCACGGCCTTTGAACTGTTTTTCTTACGTAGTAAACTGGCTCCTGCCATTTTGTGCATTTTGTTGGTAATTAACCTTTCCAATTTTTCTCTCACCCTTCTCACTTTGCGTCACTGGGAATTAAAACCGCACTTTCTTCAAGATCCTGCAAACTGAAGCTGGACAAGTTGATATAAACTTAAACAGATTATGTACAGGTTATGTACAGGCAGCCTTAACACCTGCTGCTGTGAGGGCCACTCAGAAAGTTCAACAAACACTCAATGCCAGCACCAGAGACAGTCAAACTGCAAACTAGGAAATTCAATGGATTGCCACTGCCTGTGCTCACTGTATCATCTAAAGATGCTTTAAGTCAAATATCTAGAAATCATCTTTTTTTTTCTTAGAGACTCACTCTCTCTGTCACCCAGGCTGAAGTGCAGTGGCACCATCATAGCTCACTATGGCCTCAAATTCTGGGCTCAAGGGATCCTCCTGGCTCAGGCTCCCAGGTAGCTAAAAGTGCATGTCAGCACGCCCAGCTAATTTTCTTTTTTTTTTTCCAGAGACGGGGTCCCACTGTGTTGCCCAGGCTGGTAGCAAACTCCTGGCCTCAAGCCATCCTCCTGCCTTGGCCTCCCAAAGTGCCAAGATTACAAGTGTGAGCTACCATGCTCAGCCTATAGAAATCTTCTTGGTTGCCCTCTGAACCAAAAAACTGAATCTGTAGTTTGTTCTAACCATTAACCCTTGTTTCTCTTTCATTTCCATCGAAATGCCCCTCGTTAAATGCCTGATTGCTCACACGATATAGAGGACTAACTTAGATGGGAGTCCTGGTCCCACCCGTACCCCCTAAGATGAGACAAAACCATCTAACTGAACTGGCCCAATCTCAGGACTAAGAGACTGGTTCAACAAAATACAGGACGAATTACTCAGATTTGTTCTTTTTTGCTTGTCCCAATCTGTATTTTTCTCACCCTTTTAGAGATCTTTTACCTTATACCTTCCAACCTGGGTCTCTTGCCTTGTCTATCAACTTGACTTTTAATAAATGAAACGTCTCAAAGTTCCAAGGGTGAAAAGTAGGGTGGCAGAATATGCCACCTTAAAATACGCCACTTTGGCATAAGCATTATTCTGAGCTGAGGGAACCTGAGAAGTAGATACAAGCAAAGCTCTCTGCTCTCCCCTATTTGCCTAAAAGCGGAATATACATTCCCAAAGGCCTTCCCCTCCCCTGTCTACCAGGAGAGACAGAAGTTTATCACCAGAGACAACTTTAGGTCCCTATCAGCCTGCAGCCAGCACCAGAGGGATCTATGCAACAAACCTTACTAACTAGTATCTATCCACTGTGAGCTTCCCATGTATTTGTTTTCTCGAAATCTGCTGCCCCTGCAGACCCAAAGGTCCTTTTTCTTTGCTTTGTCACTGCACTATTTATTCTTTCTTTGCTAAGCTGTTATATAAGCCCAAGTTCTAACCAAAGCTTTGAGTTACTCGTCTCTGGGTATGCCTGTGTGTTACACGCACAACGCACATGGTAATACCCTTGCTTGTTTTTCTCTTCTTAATATGTCTTTTGTTGGCCCAATTTACCAATAACCTTCCAGCCAGACAACCTAGAAGAGTAGTAGGAAAAAGAATTTTTAACTTCACTATAATTATATTAATACATTGTTTATTGTTTCAGTGAAAATAATCAAGATGTATTATAGGGTTTTTTTTTTTTTTTTGGTAATCAACACTCTACAATTATTTCTATTGATTCCTAATAGTTTTAAAATAAAATTGGAATTATAGTTCCCATATGTTATTCCATAGAATACCAAAAAAAGTAAGAATTTTTTAACCTTTTTACAAAAAGCATTCCCGACTTCGGAGATGCTGAGGCATTGATATCTTTAGTTCATAAATATGCCCTGACCATTGTTTCATAAAATATGATAAATGATGTACTTTGAGTTATCTATAGGAAAGCACAATACTTTTTGTTTATTGGAATAGTTTCATAAGGATGATAAACAAGTAGTTCCTGGCATTTTGAATTTGAGAACTATTTTTTTTAGGGGATTTGGCCCCTTTCTGTCTTTTTGGAAAATGTTCATGTTCTAATCCTCCGCAAGTACTGTGAATTGTGCTCAGGTAGGATAGGTTGAAACTCATCAACAGAAGGCGCTGACGGCTTAGCAAAGACTGGCGGTCATTCTTTGGGTCTCAACAGTCAACACCACCTTCAGCACAAAAGTCAGATTTTTCAGCTGAGGTTACCAATGTCAGAGAAGCCTCCTCACAAATGCCAATGACATTGCTACCCATTTTCCAGAAGAGCCTGTGGCTTATCTTTCCAAGAGGGCAGTCACGCACAACACAAACAGCAAAGGAAGCTAGTTTATTTCTAGATACCTGCAGGAACCTATATGTTAAAAGAAAGAAAACACACACAGAGATTCCCAGTGTTTACCTTGTCTTATCAATTTTAAATACAAATTGAATATTCAGAGGAAAAAGACTCAGAATTTTGAAATATTTTTCTTTTATATTATACACATAGATTGTGGGGTACGGATATGTTTCTAGCTTGTCTCAGAGTCTCAAGACGCCCACTGATTTTTTTTTTCCAGTTGGTTGGTTTAGTTTTGCTTTTGCCTTTTCCCACTTGAATTAATCTGGCCCATGACTAATAGAGGAGGAGATTTCACTGGAATTTGTCTATGTGGGTTTTTCAAAAACCCATGGACACCTCAGAGTTCATAAAAGCTAAAACTGCAGCTATTTCCCTCCAGGCATAATAGTAACTCACAATTAGTCAACTGTTCATCAGGAAGAAGACCTCCTTCTCCCAGCCCCCTAAGTGAGCTTTCTGCTTTAGGCTGCTTTCTTGCTCATAACCCAGGAAATAAGCAAAGTCACATTCCAAAATCAGTGTAGAAAAGGGGGACAGGGTGTTGCTGCTTGTCCTGCTCTGGATAAGGACAGCCCTCAGGAACAAGCTTAAGTTACGCCCCTAAGAAATAGTTTGTGGGACACCCTTCCTAATATAACCATGAGTAGCGAGAGTAGAGAGGTCAGGCACTAACCACTATCCAAGAGTCTGCCTCTTTCAGGTCTCCACCCTAGCTGGGAGCAGAGAAGTGGAAGGGACCCTATGAAGTATCTCTAACAACTCAAATTGTCAGAAGTGAAACTTTGGGTTCATCACACCAGAGGAAAGAGGTGTTCCGTCGAAGAAAATACCCAAGCCCCCAGCGCAGGGCCCAGCCTTTAGGCGATCTAAAGCAAACTGGTACAACCTCTGTGGAAGGTAACATGGAGATACCTCAAAGAGCTAAAAGTAGAACTACCATTTGTCCAGAAATCCCATTACTGGGCATCCACCCAAAGGGAAAAAAAGACATTCTATAAAAACAACACCTGCACTCAAATGTTTAAAGCAGCACAATTCACAATTGCAAAGATGTGGAAACAACCTAAGTGCCCATCAATCCATGAGTGGATTAATAAAATATGGTATATGTATACCATGGAGTACTATTCAGCCACAAGAAACAATGGTGATCTAGCACCTCTGGTGTTATCCTGGACAGAGCTGGAGCCCATTCTACTAAGTGAGGTAACACAAGAATGGAAAAACAAGCACCACATGTACTCACCATCGAAGTGGTACTAATTGATCAACACTTATGTGCATATATGGTAATAACATTTATTGGGTGTCAGGCAGGTGGTGGGGAGGGTATGGATATATTCACGTCTAATGGGTGTGGTGTGCACCGTGTGGGGGATGGGCATGCTTGAAGCTCTGACTCAGGTGTGGCAAAGGCAATATATGTAACCTAAACATCTGTACCCCAGTAATATTTTCAAAAAAATAAAATAAAATATATTTTTTAAAAAATAAAGTATCTGTTAAAGGAAAAGGGAAAAATAAAAACATTGATATTTTTACTAATCTTTCTTTGATTTTTTTTTTTTTTTTCTGTCTATAGGATGGAGAGACAGCTCCTTAGTGAATATTTCTCCAGGCTATGGCCTCTTCTGTTGCTCTGTCTTGCTGCTGGGTTTGTCATCCTAAACCTTGTTCAGTGCTGTATATGATTTCTCAGATCACTTACAGGGTGCAACTAATAACTCTGCACTCAAAAGTCCTGTGTTTCTTTCTAACCCAGCCCTGGATCAGACATCGTAGACAAGGCAACAGTCCATTTTGCCTTGCCAACCCTCACTGGCGTAGTTACTACCTATGACTTTTTTCACCTGATGGTCTGTTGTTGTAAATGCACTGCCAAAGCTTTGCAATAGCATGCATAAGTATAAACTTTCCATCTAAAACATCGCCCTCCTTTCAGCAGCAAGTAGCCCTGAGACTACGTCGCTGCTCCTCCCATAGACATGGAAGCGTAAAATTGAGAGTAATATGTAACAGAGGAAACGGCCTGAAAAAAAATTGGCAAAAGATGTGTTCTGTCTCTTTAAAACTACCTCCACTGGTTTTGGGAACTGAGACCAGCATCCCTGCCTCAGGCAGGTGGTCAGGAGGGGCAGGAGAAAGTCTTTTGTTCTTTGTGTGTAGGAGATAGCTCAGCTGAGCTGTCCCCTGCATCCCAGGCCTGGCCAGCAGAGGCCTTCGTGGGCCTCCCAGGCAGCCAGAGGGCACAGGTTTTGTCTTCAGCAGAGATGGGAGTATTAGAATCATTAACTGCAGTTAAACAGTAGCCTAGAACTCAGGGCCCTCCCTTTAAAAGCCCTGTATTTCTGCTTATGCACAGGAATTTGGATTTAGAGCTAATAGTCTACTATTTTCCTCCTTTGCCGGCAAAGTAATAAATTTCTCTTTCCTTCTCCTCAAAAAAAAAAAAAAAAAAAAAAAAAAAAAAAAAAAGCAGGGACAGCAAGGCCCAGAAAGACAGCAAAGGACTCATTAGCATGTTCTTATCAGAACATGAATCACTGTAGTACTGTCTGTCTTTTAAAACAATGGACTTAAAGTATTATAAGAACACTGTGTTAGACTAGAGAAAAAGGCAAAAAATGTTAAATTGAGCAGAAAAATGCAAGGAGATGTATAAATGTGAAGTGGATAAAAGCAAGATAGCTTATAAGAGATACAGAATATCTGTAAATATACATAGGCTGTAAACATACAGCAGAACTTCTACTTCTCACTGGCCTCACCCTGCATCCCCATTTGAAATGGATTTTTAGAACAGAAAGTGGTCAGTGCCAATGGCCGCTCCGTATGAAACTGTACCGAGTCCAAATCCAGGACCCTTGCAACCAGTCTTTCTTAACATTAGCCCCACGAGGGGACCTGCATTCTATTTACTCAGTGTGACAAGGTATGTGCCAGCAAGCTCGTATCCAAATTCGTGATGCTTAAAAGTCATTTTATTTGGAAAAATAAAACAGCTTACACAATGAACAGTTTTCAACTTTGTTTTTAATGATTGAATATTGCAGAGTAAAAACTCATTCATCTTACATAGAGATAAGATTTTCTAAATAAGCAAATTTCACAATAGGTTTCGCGTACGCTCTTCGTCTTTCTTCACAATTTTAATTGAAAAAACTACGGAAACAATTGTATATTTCCTGTCTTACTAAATGAATAAACCTAACCACCTTTTCCGGGTGGCTCACATTTATTATTTAAAGCAGAAGTTATAACACAGCGCTGGAAAAACAATACTACGCTTAGTGCTACTGACGTAGGCAAGGTCGTTATCCCTAAACTCAGTGGATCAAGTTGATTTATTTTTACTTATTGTTATAGTTTTAATAACTTCCTCTCTCTTTTGCTGTCAGTTTGCTCTCTCTCCTCTCACACTAACGGTGCCCTTTCGTTTCTTCTCTTGGGAGTTCGCTCCTGCTAATCTACAGCTAATCAAAGCTGCCATGGTGTTTGCAATGCTGGCCAAAAAAAGTGTTATGTTATGAATGAGTGGTTGAGTAGTTCCTCTATGAATTAAGCAATGAGGTCCGTGAACTTCAATCCAAGTATATGTCCTTTATCTCATGCAGGTCTTTTTTTAAATTTTTTAATTCAATCTGGTTTTTCATCTGCGTTCACTATTTGAGTGATGTTCCAGATAAGTGAGTTTCAGACACATGAATTATTCTCTTTATTTAATAAAAGGATAATCTGACAAACTCATTGTATTTTGTGTACTATATGCATATTCCTGTAACAAGTTAAATCTCTCTTAAATAAAATAAAAGTCAGTGGAGAGATCAGCTATCTCTTAGAGATAACTTTTACCTGGCATATAGTAGGTTTCCAATAGTATTTATTGGCTGCATGATATGCTGATATTTTATGCAAACCTGCATATACCTCTATACATATTTGTTTGACATTGGTGGGCAGTTTTAGTTAAAATATAATCAGAGAAAATTTTTATTATTGTTACTATGATATTCATATGAAGTATAATGCGTAACTAGTATTTTTTCCATTCAATTCTTTCTTGTCAAAGATTCGAGGTATCTCTTCTGTCTCTTATTTTCTCTAAGTTCTCATCTCCACTTTTGCTCTAAGTAACCCCTTCATTCTAACATTTTCATGCCCAGAGTGTCTCCACCGAATGTTCCTTGCAATTTAAAAAACAAAAAGCAAACCAAAAAAAAAAAAAAAAACCCAAAAAACAAAAACCAAGAACCTTAAAATGTCACCACTGTTTTAATGCAGGCCACACGCATTCCGTGTGGTAACTCATGGGAGTCAACAATTCCTTCCGTGTGCCCGAGTGCCCTGACCTACAAATCCAGGGGACTGGCTACAGTAACACCTCAATGTGTTTATTAAGACATCACATGGAAAACAGATGGTTTCAACCTAATCTCCAGCGACTGCCCAGCATGACCTTGTCATCACCGACGACATGGTTTCATTAATCTTACTTTGTGAACCAACTGCGTAACAGCCTATTTCTGGGACATTCACTTATTCAGTAGATTTTCTCAGTTTCTCAGAAGCAAATCACAATTATTTTAAGTCAATAATAAATACTTGAGAAAAGGTGAGGCTGATAGATCCTTGTGCTATATCAGAGTCAAAAACTGACAAAAATTCTCCTATCTTTATTATTTAATTGGTCAGGCACCAACTGTGTATATAAAAAAGTCTAATGAGAAATATTCCTTAGAATTAGAGAAAGGGAAGACTGTGTGTCCCCATATTTGGAGATACATGAATCTCAATTAGTTTTTCTCTGATCCCTTATCAGAGAAAACTGGTTGCTGACGTATAAGAAGTATCCATAAATATTTATTGAATAAATGAATGATGTGCTGATATTTGGAAAATTTTAAGAAGCTATGTTTTCAATTAGGCAGTATCAAGAGTTGCTAACAGCCAGAGATGGAAACCTCCATGCTTTTATCCAGACGGCAAGGACCCGGTGCTCCGGAGGCCATGCTAGGGCCTGGTTCCATCGTGAAATCAACAGCCACAAGCACCTTGAAATCAACAGCCACCAGCACCTTGAAATCAACAGCCATCAGCACCTTGACCGAGCCAGCCCGTTTACCTTATTGACTTTTCTCTGCCTACTTTTCTCTGCCCATTTCTTTCTAAATTCTGTTGGGGTGAGGCCTATGGTGGGAATTCACTGTCTCTCTAAAGCAAGATTTCCAGGCGCTGTGACTCAGCTGCTGTTTCCTGGAGTGAAGGTGAACAGGAGCCCAGGGGGTGCTGAGCTCTGTCTGTTCCTCCCAGATGCCTTTACCATGGTAACAGGAACGCGAAGTGAATCAGTTCCGTTTCTGCCATTAAGTTTTGCACCTAAACGTTTGTCAGATGTTTCATGCAGTTATCCAAGATCTATCTCGTCCCAAGCAAGCCCATTTCTGTCCCCACACACTCCTTTCGCCCGTTACAGTGGCTACCGACTGCTGGCACTTGCTCCTGGCTTCTTGGTTCTCTGCACTGTAGACAAGAGGAAGGACACAGGAAAGCTGAATTCATCTCCTTTTCTTCTACCCTAAAGACTCTGTCTTTCCTTAGACTCCTGCTTCAAAACGTCTCTTGACCTTTAAGCTTTAAAAGCGCACCTCTTGTATTCTCCTGGATAGGGCTGGAGCCCATTCTACTAAGTGAAGTATACCAAGAATGGAAAAACAAGCACCACATGTGCTCACCATCAAATTGGTATTAACTGATCAACACATAAGTGCACATATAAGAATAACATTTATTGGATGTCGGGCAGGGGGGAGGGGGAGGGGGAGGAGGGGACGGGTATATGCACAAACAAAGAGTGTGATGTGCACCGCCTGGGGGATGGACACGCTCGAAGCTCAGACTTGGGGGGGAGGGGGGCAAGGGCAACATACGTAACCTAAACATCTGTACCCCCATAATATGCTGAAATAAATAAATGCGCACTTGGCTGTTCATTTGGGAAGGAGTTCTGTGCCACGGAATGACGACCCTCCTAAACACCCCGTGGGAACTGCTCCCAGCTGCTTCCTGTCACTCAGCTGCTGCTTTGGAAACTGTTTGGAAACTGCCACAGAGGTAGGAGAGTGAGCCGCAGGTCGCCACACAGCACAGTCCTCCACAGCTGCCGCACAGACGACAGTGACACTCCGTGGGCAGGTGCCTCCCTGGTGTCGCCCAGACACAGACGGTGGGCGCGGGGGCGGGGGTCCACCCTCCAAGAGCAAACACACCTGCTTCTGAATTCATCTGCTTTGTGGAATGACAGAACGTTATTTTCAGGAAGGACCTAAAAGTTCCTCTAGTCCATCCTATTTATTTTGGTATAAAATGATTATAATATAAAGTAACGCATTTATCCTGCAGAAAGATTAGAAACGTCAGCAAGCAAAAAGAAGAAATGTAAGGTCACCCTAAATTTCACCCCTTACAGATTTTTCCTTTTCACTTCTTAGAGAATACCCCTTCAACCATTTTACATACGTGTTCGTATGTATTAGAATACACGTATAGATACAGATACACAGTCGTACATCACTTAACAACAGGGACGTGTTCTGAGAAATGCATTGTTAGGCAATTTTGTCATCGTCTGAATATCACAGAGTGCACGTACACAAACCTGCGTAGCACACCCTACTGCACACCTGGGCTGTATAGTGCAGCCTGTTTCTCTCAGGCTACAAACCCGACAGCATGTTACTGTGCTAAATACTGTAGGCAATTAGAACACAATTATAAGTATTTATGTATCTAGACATAGAAAAAGTACAATAACAATATGGTATCAAAGATTAAAAAATGGTACACCTGTATAGCACAGGTGCTCTGGGCGAGACGTGAGTGGCGGGGTGAACACGAAGGCCGGGGACATTACTATACACTACTACAGACTTTATGAAGACTCTACACTTAGGCTACACTAAATCTATTTAAATATTTTCTTTCCTCAATAATAAATTAATCTTAGCTTACTGTAACTTTTTTACTTCATCAACTGTTAATTTCTTTTAATTGTCGACTCTTTTGTAATAACGCTTAGCTTAAAACACAAACATATTACATAGCTGCAAAAATATTTTCTTTCCTCATATCCTTATTCTGTAAGGGTTTTTTCTCATTTTTAATTCTTTTTTATATATTTTTTACTTTTTAGCTTTTTTGTTAAAAATTAAGACATCAACACATATTAGGCTAAGCCTGATTAGGGTTAAGGTCATCAATATCGCTGTCTTCCACCTCAACATCCTGTCCCTGGCAGGTCTCCCAAACAATAACACGCATGGAGCTGTCATTTCCTGTGACAACAATGCCTTCTTTTGGAACACCTCCTGAAGGACCTGCCTGAGGCTGTTTTACAGTTGATTTTTTTTTGATAAGAAGGATTACACTCTAAAATAACAATAAAAAGTATAGTAAACCAGTAACTTAGTCATTTATTGTCATTATCAAGTATTGTGCACTGTACGTCATTGCAGTGCGATGCTTTTATACGATTGAAGCCCAGTAGGTGTGTTTCCACCAGCGTCACCACAAACACGTGAGTAATGTGTCGCACTAGACATTGCGACAGCTATGAAGTCACTGGACTTCAGGAATTTTTCAGCTCCATTATAATCTTATGAGATGAGAACGCTGTCATACAATCAGTCTATTGTTGACTGAAACACTGTTGTGTGGTGCATTATATATAAATACATATAATAGTTTCTTTTACAAAAAAATGAGATCATATGGTGTATATATACTACTTTTTAACCCACTAAATCTCACCTCTGCCACTGCGAGGTGTTTCAAGTTACCTGATTGTGCCTTTATTTCTTCTTCACCTACAAAACGGGCATGAAAAATAACCCTTGTCTCATAGGGTCGTTACAAAGATTCAATGAGTTGATGCATGTGAAGTCCTTAAAATAATACTCGGTAAACGTTAGTTATTATACTGCAGTTTATTAAACGCTTCCTTCTTATTCGTCATATGGGCTACAGCCAATTGCGCAGATGAGAAACTTGAAGCCCAGACAGGACAATCGCCTTGACAATTGGACAGTGTTACCTGCAGGACTAGGATGCCAGACTCTTCCCAGTGCTGTCTCTTCCCACCACCAACAGGACAGCTAGCAGGAGCAGGAGCTGACACACAGAGTGCTCACGAGGTGCAAGGTCCTGTGTTAGGAACTTTGCATTCATTAATTCATGCGATTCTGTCAAATAACCCTAAGCAGGTCATTACCGTTATGATTCTAATCTTATCCATGACGAAACTGGCACATATACAAGTTACAAGTCCCTAAACTGGCCCAAGACGTAACGGTTAGCAAGCTACAGAGCCATGCTTGAATTCAGGTATCTCTAACTCCAAAGACCTTGCCTTAAAAACACTATCCTCTGCCTTATTACCTGAGGATTTCTTTTTCTCATGGTGATGTGCCAGTAAATCTCCAAAAGTCATTAAGATTATAAAGATCATTAAGGAAACATATTTCTCTAATAATCGAATTCATTACAAAGGGACTTAAGAACCACAAAGAATCCGGTGGCCTGAAATGCAAAGTTGTGACTCAGTTCCCCGATGGTGCTTGCAGATCTGTTCCCTGTCCCCCAGTTTCTGGGGCGTACCTGTGGCATGAAAACCCCTTCTGTGCCCAGATCTCATGCCGCACACCTTCCATTGTCCTTCAAAAAAAAAAAAAAAAAAGCAGCTGCTTTCGTTGGGTTTTGAAAACTGCTGCAGTAACAGGAATAGAATTTTGGAATCTTAGATTCTTCTCAAATGGTCAGGGAGGGATTAGGTTGTTTGTCAGGCCTAAGCTCCCTGTGCTCTCCTGAGGCTGTGGGATACGCTTTCGGCAACGCAGGAAAGAGCAGTCGTGCTGAAAAATGTTGCGTAGATTTGTTTATGAGCCTGGACAGAAGGTCATATTTCCCCTTTTGAATAGGAAAAAATCCTAGGCAATCTTTTGTGTTGAAATATGAAATTATTCCGTCCTTTCAATGCTTTTCTGTTTTGCTCACTTGCATTTCGTAGTGAGTCATGCCTACAGCAATCTGAGGCTGTCTTGCCTCATTGTAACCACCCGCTTTCTCATCAGCTCAATTGATGAAGACTCCAAGTCAAATTTCAGTATGTGTTTTCACTTATTTTTGTGTCCAGACAAAAGCTTTCAAATGAATGTTGGAAAACTACAGCCACATATTTCACCCATCAACACACAAAAAACCCAAGGTCTGATTACTCAAGGAGAAAACTGATGACTTAAGTGTAGAATTCTGCATATTTGTTCCATAGACTGGTTGCAAAAAGTTTACAGAATATTTTATGTCTCTACGTGGACATATGCTTCCCTTCTTTGATTGAATATATGTTTTTGCCCAAGTGAGCTCCTCAGAGAAGATCCAAATATTCTATAGAACACTTTGGGTAATGTGATAGCCAATTTCATGTCAACTTGACTGAGCTAAGGGGCGCCCAAATAGGGGTAAAACATGATTTTTGTGTGTATCTGGGTGAGTGTTTCCTGAAGAGACTGGACTGAGTGAAAAACATTGCCCACACTGATGTGGTTGGGGCATCAACCCATCCACCGCAGGCCCCAGCAGAACAAAAGGTGGAAGGAGGGCTGATTTGCTCTCTGTTTGAGCCGGGCATCCATCTGCGCCTGTCCACGGCTGTCAGTGCTCTTGGTTCTCGGGCCTTTGAACTTGGACTGAGACTACACCATTACCTCCCCTGGTTCTTGGACTTTGGTTTGGGGTGAAATGACACCACCGGCTTTCCTGAGTCTCCAGCTTGCCGTGGACAAATCGTGAGACTTCTTGGCTTCCATGATCATGTGCATCAATCCCTCATAATAAACCTCTTACTATATATATATAGCTTATTGTTTCTGTTTCACTGGAGAACCTTGACCAGTGCAGGTAAATAATGATAAATCCAAGGAAGTCAACTGGATAACAAGGATTTGTGAAACAAAGGAGCTATCTACCATCCTGCACATTGACCTGCCCAATTAACTCCAGAGTGGACTAATGTAAACTCTAAGGGTCAAGAGGATGAGAGCGTGTTGGAGAAGACCAGGAAGGCAGGCTCAGATGGATCAGAGCCAGGTAGCATTATTTCTTCAAACTCTGAAGACTAAATAAATGCAATCATGTATGTAAATGTATGTATGTAAATGTAAATCACGTGTGTAATGTAAGCATGTACAGTGCTGAACATAGATGCCTAATACAAGATGATGAACTTTTTCCTTACACATACCTTTTGGAGGTTAACATAATTCTTTATAAATCTGGTTAAAGATGTCAATATTCTCTTGAGAACATACTCAGAAGCATCTGCATCTCACAATTTTACCGTTGGGATAGGAAACACAGACTTTACACAGCCCATCGAAGCAGCACTGATAAGAACTTTCATAGTCCATAGATAACAAGGAGGAACAAGCTACTCCCTTCAGGAACCCTCCCTCAACCAACTGCTACTCATTCTAGAACTCTACTATGGGAAATAACACTCTTGTTCCACACTGCAAGCTTTCCCCATAGTCTTTAAACTTTTAGAAACGCTAGAATGTGCCAACAAAGTTGCTGCAGTAAGTTTTAGTATGTCCTCTGCGGTTCAATTAAACTTAACAAATATCTATTTTGCAAATCACTGATAAAGTAGTACTAAGGGTTTTCTTAAAGTTCTTTTAGTGCAATGAGTCCAAGACTCTGAGCATATTTGGTTTTATATATATGCACATATATATTTACAAATGTGTCCTTCTGGTATTAGATGGTTTGTAGCGTTATATCTTTTGTACCATTTGTTTAAGCATTAAGATGCTCAAAGGCTAGATCTATTTTATAGCTCTCTTTTATCATTAGATCTAATATATTGCATGAGTTTAAAAGCAACTGCATTCAAGAAACATACGGGGCAGCACCGCAATGTTCAACAGAGTCTAAATATGCACATGCGTGCTTACAGCAAGTGAGCTTGGAGCTCTTCAATTCTCAAAAGACAAAACTGCCAATGAAACAAACAAACAAAATCTCCCCAGCTTATGTAGGATTTGCCACAATAAATTGGATTTGGTTGGGATCCTGAAGTCGAGTCCACACAACTATAGGAGAACTTCACAATTTTGGATAATTAGAAAATTGTTTTTCCATCAAGTAACTAAGAGTCAATGGACTTATTCTAGCCCAAATCCTGCAAGTAATTGTGTGAGGCTGAGTATATCAGTGGTCTCTAACCTTTTTGGCACCAGGGACCGGTTTCATGGCAGACAATTTTCCATGGACCAGGATGGGGATGGTTTTAGGGTGAATCAGGCACATTATATTTACTGTGCAGTCAAACCTCTCTGATAATCTGTACTTGCAGCCGCTCCCCAGTGATAGCCTCACTGCCTCAGCTCCACCTCAGATCATCAGGCATGAGATTCTGACAAAACTCACGCAACCTAGATCCCTCGCATGCGCAGTTTACAGTAGGGGTCCTGCTCCTGTGAGAATCTGATGCTGCCGCTGATCTGACAGGAGGCGGAGCTTATGCGGAGATGCCAGCTATGGGAGCGGCTGTAAATACGGATGAAGCTTCACTCACTCGCCCACCGCTCACCTCCTGCTGTGTGGCCTGGTTCCTAACAGGCCATGGACGGTCCCAGCATGTGGCCCCTGGGGTTGGGGACGGCTGGAGTGAATCATCTAACCTCTCTAGACATCCGTTATCTCAACTGCCAAGTGAGAAAGTTTTAAAGGAGGTCTCCATTCCCATTTGCCTCCAGACTATGGCTACTCCATATGGATAACTCAGTGACTAGCCAGTTAGTTGGAGGCAATAAACTGAGGCTGGTTGGCACCACGTAGCATTTGCCTTCTAGTTGATTGCACCCATGATAGGCTGGTAAACTCTCGGGAGGGTGAGGAGAGAAGCCCTGACTTGCAGCACTTGTCAATTTCCATGGTGGAAATATTCCCCCCTCCGCCATTTTGAAGCTGCCCATGTGATGCCAATGAACACAAAGTTTGGAAGAGAGGTCCATCTTCAGATCTGAGGAACTGGCATGAGCAGACTCCAGGACACCTGTAACTCCATTCTCCAGATCTAGGCTTAGTCTCAAATTACAGATGAAAAACATCCTTTACCACTTTAAACTGATGCCTTAATAACAAACCAAACCAAAAGGTTTGCTGAGGAGCGTTTTCCTATTTTGGATGAAAAGATACACAGTACCCATTGGTTTTGGCCTTGGGGAAATAAAAGTGCAAAGTGAAATCCCTAAATGAAATGCACAAAACACATCTCAGTTGCACTTCCCACTAAAGTAGGTTGCAAGTTTGCAAATTCTCATTCAACACAGGAGCCGAAGTGAGTCCTTTCATTCAGATAGGCTGGAAATATTTCTCCTAACATCACACCACATTTACACAAAATAAAGTTGAAGAACAACCCAAAGTTGGAAAAGTTTCAAATGAATAATTCAATTGAACATATGCAGAAATCGACAGAAGACAGATCTTCTTTCCCTGAAGACATCACTAAGATCTTGCCAGCCCTTCACCATTTATAGTATCAGCTATATTTAGAGATCAGAGAGATTCTGAAGAAGTATATGCTTGTTACCCTGGGTACCCAGCAGAAAGCAGACCCTTGCATATAGGGAGTTTATTTCTGAAAGTGATCCCAGGGAACAGCAGTAGCAGATAGGAAAGAATGTATCAGGAAAAGAAGGAAAGCTGATAGGAGGTATGTTACCAAGATGGCTAATATTCTAGGCAGCTGGACCTCGAAACGCTCAGTACGCAGAATGTACATCAGAATTTTCTGCCCTATGGCTGGAGGGGGGAGCATTTATTAATCACCTTTTCTACTACTTTGGTCAAGAATTGCTCCATGGGAAATACGTACATGTATATGTGTTATTGAAATATAATTTACATACGATATCCTGCACAGATTCGAAGTGTATGATTTGATAAATATCCCCATAAACTATCACCACATTCACCATTTCAGACACTTCCATTGCCCGGAAGTTTCCTCACGCTTCTTTGCCATCCACCCTTCCTCTATCTGCACCACCCAGGCAACCACTGACCACCTTTAGGTCAATATAGTTTACATCTATGTTTACATTCATGGATCATTATTATCAAAATGTATATAATTTGCCTAGAGTTTTTAAGCAAAGCAGTCATTAAAACATGTCATTTTTGAAACTGGTACATTTAATCCTCACTTGTAACAAGTTACTAAATCTGCATTGCAGACTAGCATATAGTAAATACAGAATGGGACGTATCTACATAACTCCTTGTCTCTTGTCACCTAGTAGAGTTTTGGGGCCCTCGAGAACAATATAAACATAGCTTAAACATGTGACTTTTACCCTAAAGGCTGATATTTTAAGGGAAGCTTTACATGTTGCTTTCAAATTTATTTCATTTATTTCCCTTGTACTCTCTGAGGTAGTTTCACCAAATGATTCGACAATTAAAACCAAATGTATTCAGCTGATTAAAGTTCATTTGAGATAATTCTTAAAGTATTTTTAAGAGAAAATAATTACCCTATGGGAACGTCTTTTCCGAGAGGTTTGCAGAAAAATTGACATAGGCCAAACATTTAAATATTTTTAAGGATTATTCTTTAAAGGGGAAGTAACTCTGCATGCATAATTATGGGAATAATGATCTTGTTGAATATTAAAAAGTAAACTTAAAAGATATCAAGTAAAAGCTGTTATTTTTTTAGTTAAAATTTTAATTGACAATAAATCAGATATTCATAGGTTTTGTCCATAGGCCTTCGCGAATTAGATAAGTGAGGTGTGGTTCTTTCTGTATTTTACTTGCTCATAGTAAGTAGAAAGGTTTTAATACTACTATGAATAATAATAAAAACTCATTTGGCTCTTTCCGTATTTTACCTGCTCATACCAAGAAGGATTTCTGGGGCTGACAATGAAGATATTTATGAAACAGATAGCTGTGGACACTCACCACACACACGTGTGTGTGTACAGGACATATTCAAGGCTCTGAACTAAGTATCTTGCCACTATAAGCCTGCCTGTCTACGTCAAGCAAAGTCACTGCCAAGTATTTTAGAAATGAAAGTCTAAAACAAGTATAAAAGTGGGTGTAGCGGAGGAGGAAATACAAGAAAGAAAAGAATAAAAAGGAAACTACCCTACCATCAAAAGAATTGCGGCTTGTTTATCATAAAGGAGAAATGCTTTGCAATCATATTTAGCCAATATTCTATAGTGTATAAATTATTTCTTACGCAGCTTGGCTTTTTTAGTGGATTTTCTTGGAATATTTTCCAAGAAGACGAACAGTGAGTAGAAATTAAAGCCATAATAGTACATGCATTTATGTCTCTTCCTCTTGCAGCAGATAGACAATACACAATGCTAACTATGTAAAGCACTGCAGAATTATTGTTTTATGAAGACATAGGAACCATAAATCACTTGTGCATGGCATCGTAGAGTGGTTAAAATTTCAGCTTTACAAGAAAACAGATCTAGGTTTGAAACCTAGTTTTATCCCCTCCCCTGTGACCACGGTGAGGTTTCTTAACTTCCACAAGCCTCCATCTCCACGTCTATATAGGGTTAAAATAAGGATAATAATCCTTTCTTACAGGTATGCTGTGATATCCAACGAGATGACTAGGGCTTGGCACAAAAGGGCAATGTATCAAGTTGGATAGTATTATTAATTGCTTTTGTTGTTGTTGCTGTTTTATTATTATTTGTAGTAGTACTAAAATCTTTCTGCTTGAATGAGGGAAATTCAATTTATTAGATGGAAAATATTTTAAAATTAAAATCTCCGAGGGACTTTTAATCAAGGTTAATACATGAAAAATACATGGCGGGTTCCAGGACTTTCACTGACACTTGAGATGCTCTACCTCTGGCACCCAGGACAGCTGTGCCAGCTCTTCCTACGCAGCGTCTTCCTTTATTTCTGCTCGAATGTTCTCAATCCTCGCTGACATCCATCCGTATGTCATCCTTCATCATAAACCTCCTACTCACTGCAAGGATTGCACCCGTTTCTGTATTCACAGGCTTTCAAAATTTATGAAAGCCCCAAAATCACTGTCAAGAGATGCAGGAAAATCTTTTGGTCTGTGTGCAGAAGAGATTGATTATTTGGTAATAAAAAATTTTATGAATTTATATTTTTAATATGGTTTTTCCTAACAAAATAAGTTAATTTATTTTGTCAACATCTTTATGAGGTAGATCACGATTATAATTCTATTATCCAGAAGACTAAAGAATGAACATAAAAATGCAAGTATTTACCAAGGTAAAATGGCATTTGTTCCTTTCACTGAGTCTCCAGCACAGGCTTGACCTCGGGCATTTTGGAGACAGGCAAATCACCATCTTGTAGGTGTATTTCATCCAGGTCAACTCAATTTCAAGGCAGCACAATGGACTCTTTTTTTTTTTTCTTAATAAGCACATTGTTTTATTCTTTTATGAGAGCAAAATGCCCAATTCTTAAACACAATGGACTCTTAAAGGAGAAAAAGTAATTAATTAATTACACTAAAGCAAAAATCTTCCCTTTTGGAGACAGGGTCTCCCTCTGTCACCCTGGCTAGAGTGCAGTTGCATGATCATAGCTCACTGCAGCCTCAAACTCCCTCAAACCTCTGGGCTGAAGGGATCCTCCTTCCTCAGCCTCCCAAGTAGCTGGGACTATAGGCACATGCCACCATGCCTGGCTAATTTTTTCTATTTGTAGTATGGACAGGGTCTCACTCTTGCTCAGGCTGGTCTTGGACTCCTGACCTCAAGCGATCCTCCCACCTCGGCCTCCCAGAGTGCCAGGGTTACAGGCATGAGCCACCCCACCATATCCAATATCTTCCTATTTCCTAAACATTTCTTCTTGGGGTTATTCAATTCATAAGTTTTTTTCAGTAATACCTCTGAGGGCCCCTTCTTTTCAGTCTTCATGGTTTCAACAATATTACTCATATATCACTCTCTAATAATAGCAAAAATAGTCATAGTAACATTGAGTGCTTCCTGTGTGCCAGGCAATGTGCTAGGTGCACAGCACATGTTAACTCCATTATAAATGAAGAAATGGAGTGCAAGGTTACGTCGCTTGCTCCAGCTTACAAGGTAGCAGGGAACAAGGAAGGGCTGAGGATGATCAGGATACAGGGAATTCCTAAGCTCTATTCAGTTTAGTTTCACAAAATTCATCTATAAATAAGAGATTTAGATACAACGCTCCTTAATAATCCTTTCCCACATGGATACCATAGTGGGGAAAGTAGGCATTGCTCTACGAAAGAGACGTAGAAGGGTTGAATAACTTGGTCAGGTTGGATTGGAATCCAGGTTTATCTAAGTATGAAGTTGTTCACTTTCCACTGTATTAATCTGCTAAAATTAAAGGTTGTTCTTTAGTCCCACGTGTTTCTGGTTAACACACAGTGATGATCTCAAGAAATATTCCCTTTACCTTAAGGGTTTCTTTCTAACTCTCTTCACAGCAAAGAAGTTAAGGGCTATGAAAGCAACTCCCAGGAAATGCAGAAATATTTCTTTTCATCACAGATTCTAAAGCCTAAGATCAGTGCTAGCTTTAGGTCTAAGATCCGTCACAAAATTTCTCCAGCTGCAAACCCATATGTGGTCTCTCTTTCCCTCCAGCCTCAGAAATATCTCCATGGGTCCTCTTATAAGATACAGTTTTGTGTAGTGGCTCATGCGTGTAATCCTAGCACTCTGGGAGGCTTAGGCGGGAGGATCACTCAAGGTCAGGTGTTCAAGACCAGCCTGAGAAAGAGTGAGACCCAGTCTCTACTAAAAATAGAAAGAAATTAGCTAGACAACTAAAAATATATAGAAAAAATTAGCTGGGCATGGTGGCGCATGCCTGTAGTCCCAGCTACTCAGGAGGCTGAGGCAGGAGGATCACTTGAGCCCTGGAGTTTGAGGTTGCTGTGAGCTAGCCTGACGCCACAGCACTCTAGCCCAGGCAACAGAGCAAGACTCTGTCTCAAAAAAAAAAAAAAAAAAAAAAGATACGGTTTTGTACCAGAGCAAAGGGATTTTTGAGAGTGAACGGAAGGGGTAAGGTAATTAAAAAAATGCATTAAAAAATTCTAAGTTGCAAGGAAATTGGCCGTTTTTGTTTGTTTATTCTGAGAAAATGACAGGTGGATCTTTTAACACATTGACTGCCATGTAAGTTGTATTTAACTCAGGCACGTGAAGAAAAACCCTGCGGTTGGTTGATTAAAATCTTATTGATGTTCTTATTGTTACAATGAATATTGACAATTTAGTTCTAAAAACATGGATTGTGTTGCCTATAACTCATGCACAGAAAACAATAAAAAATAACAAATTAGAAAGGATATTTTGTTTTAAGAAAACACTTTGGCCCCAGGGAATTTTTCTTTTCTAGCATGGCAGTCAATGTGCTAATAAGTTTATTTCTATTTCAACCTCAGAAACAACTTTCTGTCTCTTGAATGACAAAATAAAAAACATAAATCAAAGAGAAGCTTTCAATGAAATATATATGTTCCACAATAATTACTGAGAATATAAATCGTTTTAAAAGTTGACATCATAAGATTATACTTTGAGGTTTCCCATCCACTAAATGCCTAGCAATAATGGATGTACGCTAAAATCTAAACATTAAAATGTGGCAACATTAAAAGTAAACAAAGCAAAAGGTAAAATACATACCAGTCAAGGTCCCAGCAGGAAGCAGATGGCACCCTCCGAAGGGCTTAAAGTGTAAAGAATTAAATGAGGAGACCATGTGTGTGGTCAAGATTAAGGGAAGCAATGAGGGAGGGAGATTCACCCTGGGGCAGGCAACAGGGGAAAGCCCCAAGGGTGAGGGAAAGGATCAATATACCAGATGTAGGTGGGAACCGAAACTCCCCTAAAAATAAACTTACTGAGGGGGCACAGCAAGATGGCCAAATAGAAACCTCCAGTGATCATTCCTGCACACAAAGACCAAATTTAATAACTATTCACACAAGCAGGCACCTTCAGAAGAGCCAAAAAGTCAGGTAACCCATCACACTACCAGGTTTTAACATTATTTCTAGGAAAGAGGCACAGAAGAGACCGCCTTGCATTGCCCACGCCACCCCTTCTCCATCCCCCAGTGGTGCCTCGCTGGTACCCCTAGTGGAGAGAGAATCTGTGTGCCTGGGGGAGGGAGAATGAAGTGATTGTGGGACCATCCACTGAAACTCAGGGCCACCCAGTCACAATACAGGGAAGAATTCTGCCAGTGCCCACAGAGGAAGCATTTAGACCAGCATGGCCAGGGAGAAATCCTCTGCCCTGAAACCTGAGCTCTGGCTAGCTCCACCATCTGCTGACAAAAAGCAGCCTGGGAACTGGACTAAATTCACAAGGCAGTCAGGCCACAAAGGCTGCAGTCCTTGGACAATTCCTGCAGCTGTGCTGGCTTGGAGCCAGGGGACTTAGGGTGCACATGACCTAGTGATACACCAGCAGTGGCAGCCAAGCTATTGCCTATGTCACTCCCCCCACCATCAACTACAGGCACTTTGGCTCAGCGAGTGTCCTTCCATTTGGGGAAAGGAAAGGGAAAAGTTCAGAGCACTTTGTTTTGCAACTTGGGCACCAGCTCAGCCACTGTAAAATAAAGTACCAAGCAGATTCTTGAAGCCCCTGAGTCCAGACCTTAGCTCCTGGAAGGCATTTCTGGACTCCCCCTGGGCAAGAAGGAAATACACTGCCCTGAAGGGAAAGACCCAGTCCTGGCAGGATCCACCAACTGCTGACTAAAGAACTGTTGGGCTTTGAATAAACATCTAAGTTAGCCAGGCAACAGTCACCATGGGCTTTGAGTGAGCTGGGCTGGCTTCAGGTGTAATATGGTGTTGGTGGTCAGGAGGGAGTGCCCATGACACTCCTCCCCCAACTCTTACAGCCCAGCACAAAGAGTGAGGGAAGAGAGTGAGAGCCTTTGCTTGGTAATCCAGGGAATCTTCACATATCTTGCCCAAGTCCACAAAGGCAGTATCACCAGGACTCTGCAAGAGTCGCAGCATGACTGGGCTTGGGGCACACCCAGTACCAATATGGCTGCAGTGACCAAAGACTTAGAAGACAACACTTATTCCCTTTGAATACTTGGAAAGCCTTGTCAAGAAGAATTGATTCAAGCAAGCCCAGACTGTGAAGATTAAAATAAATACCTAAGTCTTCAATGCCCAGATATCAATGAAAACCCACAAGCATCAAGAACACCCAGGAAAACATCACCTCACCAAACGAACTAGATAAGATACTGGTGACTAGTCCTGGAGTGATGGAGATATGTGACCTTTCAGACAAAGAATTTAAAATGGCTGTCCTGAAATGCACAATGAACTTCAAGACAACACAGAGAAGGAATGCAGAAGCCTATCAGAGAAATTTAAGAAAAATTGAAATAATTTTTAAAAATCAAACAGAAATTCAAGAGCTGAAAAATTCAATTGACAAACTGAAAAATGCATCAGAGTCTCTTACCAGCAGAATTGACCAAGCCTAAGGCAGAATTAGTGAGCTTGAAGACAAGTTTTTTGAAAATACAGTCAGAAGAGAAAAAAAAAAAAAAAAAAAAGAATAAATAAAAATGAAACATGCCTACAAGATAGAGAAAAATAGCCTCATAAGAACAATTCTAGGAGTTATTGGCCATAAAGAGAAGGTATAGAGAGAGTTTGGGATAGGAAGTTTATTCAAAAAAATAATAATAGAGAACCTTCCAAATCTACAGAAAGATACCAATATTCAAGTATGGGAACGCCAGAGAACACCAAGGAGATTTAACCCAAACAAGATTAGTGCAAGGCATTTAATAATCAAATTCCCAAAGGTCACAGATAAAGAAAAGGTCCAAAGGGAAATAAGAAAAATGAAAAAAAATAACATATAAAAAAATTCTGATACATCTGGCAGCAAACTTCTCAGTGAAAACCTTATAGGCCAGGAGAGAGTGGCATGACATGTTCAAAGTTCTGAAGGAAAAAACACCTTAACACAAGAATATTATATCCTGCAAAAATATCCTTCAAACATAGAGGAGAAATAAAGACTTTCTCAAACAAAAGTTGACTAATTTCATTAACACAAGAACTGTCCTCCAAGAACTGCTAAAAGGAGTTCTTCAATCTGAAAAAAAGGGTGCCAATAAACAATAAGAAATTATCTAAATGTATATAACTAGTAGCAATATGTACACAAATACAAAAGACTCCGCTACCACAATTGCAGTGCATAAACCACTTTTCTCTTGAGTAGGAAGCCTAAAAGTCTAACTTATAAAAAATAACCACAACAACTTTTTGAAAGATAGAGAATATGAAAAGGTATGAACAGAAACAACCAAAAAGTTAAAAAGCCAGGGGCATGGAGTTGAAGGGCAGAATTTCTGTTCAATTTCTCCTTGCTTTCTTATTTTTTTAGTTTGTTTGTTTGTAAGCAGCGTTGTCGTATGCCTAAAATAATTGGTTATAAAACATTTTTTGCAACCCTCATGACAACCTCAAATCAAAAAACCTACAACAGATACACACAAAATAAAAAGCAAGAAATAAAACACACTATCAGAGAAAACTACTTTTAACAAAAGAAGACAGGAAGGAATTAAGAAAGAAAGAGAGGACCAAAAACAACCAGAAATCACTAAAAACTTGGCAGTAGTAAGTCTTTACCAATCAATAACAGTGAATGGGAACGGACAGCTCTCCAATGCAAAGCCATGGAGTGGCCGATGGATAAAATAAACCAGAGCCAATCATATGTTGACTGCAAGAGACACGCTTCACCTATAGAGACACTTACAAACAAAAAATAAAGGGATGGAAAAACATAATCCATGTAAATAGAAACCAAAAAAAGCAGGAGTAGCTATACTTCTACAGATAAAATAGATTTCAAGACAAAAACTGTAAAAAGAAACAACAAAGGTCATTATATAATAATAAAGGGGTCAATTAAGCAAGAGGATATAATAACTATAAATATATATCAAATACTGGAGCACCCAGATATATAAGGCAAATATAATCAGAGCTGAAGAGAGGGATAGACCCCAATACAAAAATCATGGTAGACCTCAACAACTCACTTTCAGCATTGGATACATCGTCCAGACAGAAGATCAACAAAGAAACATTACACTTAACCTGAACTACAGGCCAAATGTACCTAGATATATATTTATGGAATGTTTTATCCAACAGCTGCAGAATACACATTCCTCTCCTAAGACCATGGATCATTCTCAAGACAGTATGTTAGGCCACAAAACAAGTCTCAAAAAATTTTAAAAAAATTAAAACATACCAAGTATTTCTTCTGACTACAATGGAACTCAAAAACAGGAGGAACTTTGGAAAATATACAAACATGGAAATTAAACAATATGCTCCTGAATGACCAATGGGTCAATGAAGAGATTAATAAGAAAATTTCTCAAAATAAATTAAAATTAAAGTACAACACAAAAAAGCCTATGGGATACAGAAAAAGCAGTAGTAAGAGGAAAGTTTATAGCAATAAAGCATGCATCAAAAAAAAAATCAGAAAAGCTTCAAAGAAACAATCCAACAATGTGTTTCAAAGAACTAGAAAAACAAGAACAAACCAAACCCAAAATTAGTAGAAGACAAGAAATGAAAAGAGAACAGAGCAGAAATAAATGAAATTGAAACAAAAACACAATACAAAATATCAGTGAAACAAAAAGTTGATTTTTTGTAAATACAATGTTGGCACATCCTGAGACAGACTGAGGAAAAAAGAGAACAGACCCAAATAAATAAAAACAGAGATGAAAAAGGAAATATTGCAACTGATACTGCAGAAATCCAGAGGATCAGTAGAGACTATCATGACCAAGTATATGCAAAAAATTCGAAAACCTAGAAGAAATGGATAGATTCCTACACACATGCAACCTACTAGGATTGAACCAGGAAGAAATTCAAAATCTAAATAACAAATAACAAGTAATGAGAGACATAGTAATAAAAAGTCTCTCGTCAAAGAAAAGCCCAGGACTCAACAGTTTCACTGCAGAATTCCACCAAGCATTCAATGAAGAATTAATACCAATCCTACTTAAACTATTCCAGAAAATAGAAGAGGAGGGAATACTCCTAAACGCATTAGATGAGGCCTGTATCACCCTGATACCAAAACCAGACAGACACAAGAAAAACAGAAAACTATAGACTGATTTCTCTAACGAACATAGATGCAAAACTCCTGAAAAAAATGCTAGCAAACTGAATTCAACAACACATTACAAAAAATTATTCATCTTGATCAAGTGGGATTCATTCCAGGGATGCAAGAATGGTTCAATACACACAAATCCATGTGATACATCATATCAACAGAATGAATGACAAAAAGCATATGATAATTTCAATTGATGCAGAAAGAGCATTTAATAAAATTCAACATCACTTCATGATAAAAAAAAAAAAAACTCTCCAAAAAAGGTACAGAAGAAACTTACCTCAACGTAATGAAAGTCTTATATGACACACCCACAGTGAATACCATACCAAATGGGGAAATACTGAAAGCCTTTCCTTTGAGATCTACACCAAAACAAGGATGCCCACTTTCATCACTATAATTCAACTGGATGTTCTGCTAGAGCAATCAGAGAAGAGAAAGAAATAAAGGACATCCAAATTGGAAAGGAAGAAGTCAAAGTATCCTTATTTGCCAAATATATAATCTTATATCTAGAGAAACATAAGACTCCACAAAAAAAAAAAAAAAAAAAAAAAAAAAAAAAAAAAAAAAAAAAAAAAAAAAAAAAAACAAAAAAAAAAAAAAAAAAAAAAAAAAAAAACCTGTTAGAACTGATAAATTCAATTCAGTTGCAGGATACAAAATCAACACACTAAAATTAGTAGCATTTTTATATGCCAAAGATAAACATTCTGAAAAAGAAACCAAGGAAGTAATTCCATTGGCAATTTCCACAAATAAAATAAAATACCTAGAAATAAACTTATGCAAAAAAATGAAAGATCTCTAATATGACAACTATAAAAACATTGATGAAAGAATTTGAAGAGGACACAAAAATTGGAAAGACTCTTCCGTACTTGTGGATTGGAAGAATCAACATTGTTAAAATGTCCATACTACCCAAAGCAATCTACAGATTTGATGGAATCCCTATCAAAATACCAATGGCATTCTTCACATAAATTAAAAAAAAAAAAAAACTAAAACTTATATGGGATCGCCAAAGACCCAGAATAGCCAAAGCTGTCCTGAGCCAAAAGAACAAAACTGAAGGAATCACATTACCTGACTTCAAATTACACTAAAGAGCTGTAGTAAACCAAACAACTTGGTATTGGCATGAAAATAGACACATAGACCAATGGAACAGAATAGAGAACATAGAAATAAATCCACACATCTATAGTGAACTTATCTTCAACACAGATACCTAGAAAACTTACAGTGGGGAAAGGACAGGGTCTTCAAAACATGGTGCTGGGAACACTGGATATTCATATGCAGAAGAATGAAACTAGCACCTCATCTCTCACCATACACAAAAATCAAATCAAAGTGGATTAAACACTTAATTCTAAGACCTGAAACCATGAAACTACTAAAAGAAAACATTGAGGAAACCCTTCAGGGCATTAGTCTGGACAATGATATCTTGAGTAGTACCCAGAAAGCACAGACAACCAAAACAAAATCAGACAAACAGGATCACATCAAGCTAAAATCTTCTGTACAGCAAAGGAAACAATCAGCAAAGGGAGGAGACAATTCACCGAATGGGAGAAAATAATTTGCCAACTACCCATCTGACAAGGGATTAATGACAAGAATGTATAAGGAGTTCCAACAACTCAAAAGGAAAAAATCAAATAATCTCATTTGAAAAATGGGCAAAGGATCTGAATAGACATTTCTCAAAAGAGGACATACAAATGGCCAACAGGTACATGACAAAATGCACGACATCATTAGTCATCAGAGAAATGTAAATCAAAACTACAATGAGATATCATCTCACTCCAGTTTAAATGACTTTTATCTAAGAAACAGGAAATAACGATTGCTAGTTAAGATGTGCAGAAAGATGCACACTCTTTGCCTGTGTCAAAACATCACATGTACCCTACAAAGATATCCAACTATTATATTCCCATAATTAAAAATTAAAAATAAAGAAAAAATCTGAATCTTAATAAATAAATAAATAAACTTATTGACACATTGACTGCCATACTAGAAAAATTTTTTTTCCTTGGAGCTGTAATGTTTTATTATGAATAAACAAATAGATACAATATCTGATAAATGATTTAAATATGTAAGTTGACTCAATGAAATCACAAACGTAGAACTGACTAAACCTCGGAGAATCTGGGAGGTCCTCCCAGATTAGAAATATCTTATGTTTCTTAAACATAATACTATATGAGATGACGGATTTGTTAATTTGCTTGACTACAGTAAACACTCAACTATGCGTAACAAAATGTTATGGGTACACTTTAATTATGTACAATAAAAATAAATTAATGAAAATAAAAATAATAATACCTGTGGATTGTTAGGGAGAAAATTGGGAAAAATGGAGTGGGGCAAGGATAGACTCCATAGATCAATGATATTCAAACTTTCTTCCACACATACATCTGAAGTTTTTCTTCATAATTTAAATAGTTTAAAATGTTTTATTCAGCATATTACAATAACATATTAAATCTTCTACTTGAATTATTATAATCACTATTAATAAAAAATAATCATGTAAGATTACATCATAACTTTTGAAAATATTAAATATGCACAGTAAATTTTAGAAATTTAACCCAAATGAAAATGAAAGGGGCTTTTTTTCCATTTTGTTTACGGATTTATGAAAACATATTACTTATTGTTAGAATGATTTTTTTTATATGTATATGTATGTAAGCAATGAGAAAATGGTTTACACAAATAAGGTGCTGAAAATGGAAGAAGTTTGTTGTAGCAATGTCACTGAATTTGTTGAACTCCTTCAGAGTTATAGACCACAAATCACATAGTGAGCATTCAACAAGATATTTTTAATGATTTACCAGTGGGCAGTCCAATTCTTTTTTTTAAGCAAAATAGAAATCATCTGAGTCACCAAAGGATTTCTTAGTCATTGTGAATCATTCACTCTCCCAATTTCTGGGAACTATAACAAAAATTAAAAAAAGAAAACTTTACCAAGACTTACCAAAAGACTACTAATTATGCTTGTAACTATTTTGCTAGAATTGCCATATTAACACAATATGTTTAGAAAGGGTTGAAAATATCAAAATGTTGTTAATTTTAAATACACGCTTTTTAGTAAATTACATATTAAGAAATAACTTACGGTTGAAATCTATAGTTTTAAAGGTGCAAAATTTCAGATTTAGCTCACTAAAATTATTTTTAAAATTGCTATAAATATAACAGGCAAAGCCAATTTTCATTATAAAGCCAATGGAACTTATTTTCAATTCCGTAAAGAATGACTTCATTTTCAAATAAAATAAACATTTTAATAGAGATTCCCATGAAAATACGGCACTTATAATCCCAGCTCTATGAAAGAGAGATCAGGCAGCAGGACGTGGATTGGATGTCTGGGTGAAACACTTTTGGATGTGCTCTTTGCTTAGCGCTCTCAGATTTCTCATTCCAAAATTTAGGTGTAAGAACGTTATACCTTTCTTTTATAAAGTGGAAGAAGAGCAATTTGTATAACGGAATATGGGAAAGAAAAATTAGCATGTCTTTGACCAATTTTACAGAAATTATTTTTAGAAACAGGAACATTTTAGGAAATTATTTTAAGAAAGAGTTAATAGGAAATCAGCGAATTGGGGAGCTGATTCTTTTAAAACTAGGGTGACTATACTATTTATTAGGCAAACTAGAACACATTGAAAATAAAAGGATCTATTTATGCCATTATTGCCAATCTAAATTAATAATAGATTGGCAATAATGGCATACATCAGGGCTATACTAAACAAACCTGGCTGTATCTGGTTACTTATCTTGAAACTCTGTGTGTCCATGCAGCCTTTGGAAAATTGTTATGTCCCCCATATGTACACATATGCAATGCAAAGACCACTGTCCTAGGTTATAGAGCTGGTATCCTCTGTTAACATTTATTCAGTGAAAACTATGACAAAAGAATGGTGTTATGTGCTTTACATGCTTTATATTAGTTAATATTTATAAGAAAATTCTGTAAATAGGTACTTTTAATGTTTCTATTTCATATATGAGGAAAACAGAGCATAGCGAGATTTTTTTTAAAAAGTGTTGATGTCTACATAGCTACTAAATAATTTGATCCTAAATCTGTGAGTCATCAGAATTCTAAGACTATAGATACATTGATAGGAAAAATTATTTCACAAAGAAAGCCAATACATAAGATTTGAAGGAGCAATGGTGACACAAGATGCACAGATTTTAAAGTAAAAAAAAAAAAAAAAAAACAAGAAACATGAAAACATGAAACCTCCAAAGGAACACAATAATTCTCCAGTAACATGTTCCAACAGAAATATAATCTATGAAGTGTTTAAAAAAATTAAAAATAATGATATTAAAGAAACTTAGTGAGATTAAAAAAAGAACACAGAAAAACCATACAAATAAATCAGGAAAACAATTCATGATCTAAATGAGAAAGTCAACAAAGAGATATGTATCATAAAAAAACCAAACAGTAATCCTGAAAGAGAAGAATTCAATGAATGAAATAAAAAATATAACCAAGAACTTTAACAATAGATTAGATCAAGAAGAAGAGACAATTTATAAACTTGAAGACAGATCTTTTGAAATAACATAGGGATACAAAAAAACAAAAAGAAAAAAATAATGAAGAAAGCCTACATGACATGTGGGACAGCATAAAGCAACCAAATATTTAAATTTTGGGAGTCCCAAAGGAGAAGAGATGGGAAAAGTTATAGAAACCTATATAATGAAAGAATTGCAGAAAATTTTTCATGTCTCTCAAGAGAAATAGACATCCAGATATGGGAAGATTAAAGATTTCCAAATAGATTCAACCTAAAAGGGTTTTCTCCAAAGCATATTGCAGTCAAACTGTAAAAAGTCAAACACAAAGAAAATTCTAAAAATAGCAAGAGAAAAGCATCAAGTCACATATAAGAGAATCTTCATCAGACTAACATCAGATTTCTCAGCAGAAACCTTACAGGCCAAGAGAAAATGAGATGATATAATCAAAGTGCTGGTAAAAGAAAAACAAAAAACCTGGCAGGCGATAATACTATACCCCAGCAAATCTATTCTTTAAAATTGAAGGAGAAATAAAATTTTTCCCAGACAAGCAAAAACTGAGGAAATCCATCACCACTAGATCAGCCTTATAAGAAATGCTTAAAGGATTCCTACATCTGGAAATGAAAGGATGGTACCCATCACGATGAAAACATAAAACTTACCAGTAGAACAGACACACAAATGAGAAAGAGAAAGAAGTCAAATGTTATCACTACAGCACAGCACTAAACTGCAATAATAAATAAGAAAAGATTAAGAAAAAAGCAAATAATATAAAAAATGGTTAAAGAAATAAACAAAATGATAAGAATAAGTCTTCATATATCAATAACAGCTGACCTTGAATATAAACGGATTAAATTCCCCACTTAAAAGATATAGACTGGCTGAATGGATAAATAAAAAAATAACCTAGCTATCTGCTGCCTATAAGAAACTCACCTCATCTTGAAAGACACATATAGATTGAAAGTTAAGGGATGGAAAAAGACATTTCAAGCAAACTGAAACATTCATCAAGAGGATATTACAGTTCTAAATATACATGCACCAAACACTAGAGCACCCAGATATATAAAACAAATGTTATTAGATACAACAAGAGAAATAAACTCCAATAAAATAATAGTTGGAGACTTTAAAACCTCATTCTCAGTCTTGGAGAGATCATCTAGAAAGAAAACCAACAAAGAAACATTGTATTTAAACTTCACAATAGACCAAATGGACCTAAAAGGCATTTATAGAACATTGTATTCAATAGCTGCAGAATACACAATCTTCTCATCAGTACATAGAACATTCTACAGAATAGACCTTGTATTAGGCCACAAAATAAGTCTCAACAAATTTAAAAATAAAAATCATACCAAATATCTTCTCAGACTACAGTCTGAGAAATCAATAAAAACAGGAAATTTGCAAACTGTACAAATACATGGAAATTAAACCACACACTCCTGAATGACCTGTGGGTCAATGAAGAAAATAAGAAGGAGATCAAATAATTTCTTGAAACAAATGAAAATAAAAACACAGCACCTGTAAGATACAGAAAAAGCAGTGCTAAGAGGTAACTTTCTAGCATTAAATGCCTACATCAACAAAATTTAAAAATTCAAATAAATAACCAACAATGTACTCCAAGGAACTACAAAAGCAAGAAAAAAACAAACTAAAAATTAGTAGAAGGAAAGAGTAAAAAAAAAAGTCACAGCAGAATTAAATGAAATAAAGACAAAAAAAAAACCACAAAAGATCAATAAAATGAAAAGTTCACCTTTTGAAAAGATAAACAAAACTGATAAACCACTAGCTAGACTAACCAAGAAAAAAAAGAGAAGACCGACATAAATGAAAGCAAAAATGAACAAGAAGACATGAGAACTGGTACCACAGAAATTCAAAGTATCACTAGAGACTATCATGAACAGCTATATGCTAACAAATTGGACAACCTATAGGAAATAGATAAATTCCTGGGCACATATAAATACCAAAATTGAATCAAGAAGAAATAAAAAACCTGAACAGACCAATAATGGGTAACAAAATTGATTCAATAATAAAAAAGAGAATGCTGTTGTTTGTAATTCTTAGTACTTTGATTACCAGGAGCCCAAAGGCTCAGAGCAATAAAGTAATATCTGAAAACCAACTACAGCAGATTAAAGAATTAATGTCCCTTTTTATAGAAGCATCTCCAGAAAACATTTATAAAGAAAGTTATCTAGTGTGAGTTTCTGATGTGCTTATGAATACTGCTGTTAATCACCACCTGTGAAAGGAGAATTATCTTTTGAATCTAACTCCAGATCTTAATGCAAATTAGATTTTCTAAGTGACTTAGCAAGCCCTTCTCTCTTCTTTGTCATTGAAATTTGTCTTAAAAATATGAATAGAGATCCTGAAATTCAGTTATGTATACCGTTAGTAAATGTATATAAAAGGATGTGGTAGGTAAGTTATATTGTTGTTGTCGTTTTTTCAAATCTGAACTCTATTTTCCTTTAAGCCATTAATTACTTCTGGCTAAATTTTCCAAAGATATATAGTGGTACATTTCCCACCAATTAATCTCTCTCTTTCTCACACACACACACATACACAATTAGTATTGGAAAAGCTCACTTCGTTCACTACATAAACTCCCTAATAATCTGAAATACACCTTAACTTTTTCCTAGGATACAACATGAGGTGCCAGATCTCAAGTCATTACCAAGAAATTAAACTGAAAAAGTGAATCCGTAATATTTTACGAGAAAGACCTATGTGGAAAGTAAAAGATTGGTTTATCTTTGTCTTTGAAATTTCTCCTTCTGAATTTGATCCAAACTAGTTACCAGGAAGTTGTTCCAGATAAATTAAAGTGAGGTAATGTCTCTTATTCTATTTAATTTTACTGAAATTTTATGAGTGCTAAAGCAATTGCCGCTTACTGCCATATTAGTCTTCCTAAAACACTACAATGTTGTGTACTTTTCTTTCTTAGGAGCTTATTTCCCCGCTTCCTACCGTATATTTATATTTGTATTCTACCCAAACTCCTTCTTCAAACTGACTGCTACCTGCGGACTACATGTTTTACCTGTTCCCAGTGTTCACCTTCACCTTCTCCATTTCCAGCCCTATGCTTTTCCATAATCTCTCTTAGGAAAAGCAAGCAAAGTATTTATGGAAAATAATAAAAAGATAGCCAACATTCTGAATTTCCTACCTGCCACCTACTATGGCCACAGACGCCCTTTCCATGGACGTGTTTGGTTGGTACACAGACACTGCAGGCAGCCGCACTCCATTACTAACCAGGGGTGGGCCCTTACTCCCTATCTTCCTGGTGTGATGGCCTAGACCAGCGGTCCCCAACCTTTCTTGGCACCAGGGACTGGTTTCATGGCAGACAATTTTCCACAGACAGCGATGGCGGTGCCAGAGCTCAGGTGGTGATGCGAGCAATGGGGAGTGGCTGTAAATACAGGTGAAGGTTTGCTCCCTCCCTGCTGTGCGCCCCCTCCCATCACCTCGTTCCTAAGTTTCATGGAAGACAACTTTTCCACGGACGGCGGGAGGGCGCGGCGGAGTTCTGCGGCCTAGGGCCGGTCCCCAATGGGCCTAGACCACATGCGTGTTACAAGAACTCCTTTGAGAGATAGAGTGAGGAATGGGATGGAGGACATTCTTTTTCACTGTATAAACCACATGGGATCTTTAAAGCTCAAGGTACTGAACATAAGCGCGCAGCGTGCAAGAAGCCTGCCACACAGATGCTTTACTTTACCATCCTTCCTCAAGCCACATCAAAAGAGTCACCTGCTACTACGGCCTAGTTTTTTTCTTTTACTTTGTGAGAGGTATGATGCCCTTGAACAACCTCAAAAAGGAAGCATACATGGGCAACAATTACTGTTTTTCCCTTCAAGTAAAAAATACGCCACCGCGTTAAGTGAAATTTTCACGGATGGTAGCTCCCTTTCATGCATTTATTCATTCCATGAACATTCATTGAACACCTCCTATATGTTATGCCTTGTTCTAGGAGTTCAGGATACAGTAGTGTGGAAATAAACGAAGACTAGCCAAATGAAAAGCAAAAGCTATTTATTCCGAGCTTGCTGTAGTAAAGGAGTCAGCCACTGTCACTCGTGTTTTAGCAGAGATTCAAAGACAGGTGGAGGAATGGGAAACCCTTACAGTGGAAAAAACGGAAGGCTTCACGTATCCCCTAATTGAAGGCTGCTGGCCTGAGGAAGTCACAGACAGGCTAACTAGAAGTCAGGCAACCTATGTGATTGGTTAGGGGTACATATTTGGCTTTCTCTGGTTGGTCCTAATTTGGTTGGTCCTAATAGGGACAAAAATTAGGAAAGCTATCAGTTATTAATCAAGTCCTGGCCATTTAGGGCTGATTTTGTAGAAGTTACTGTGTAGCTTCCTAGATTGTCACTAGCGATAGCAATCTGACTTCCTGAAAATCTGATTTATAGTGGCAGGTTGGCTTCCTGGGTTGGTTTCTTGTGCAGGTTGCTGTAGTTTTTAGGTCTAAGTTCAATTTTTATATATGGTCTAGCCATTATCCGTATGTTCCATCTCAGGAGCGAATAACAACAAAAACTGTCCTCAGAGAGTTCACGTATTACAACGAATCTTACATTGACTTCTCCCTTCTCGAGATATTTTTGCACATGTCATTTTATGCAATCAGTAAATGACACACAGTCCTTTAATTATTGGCACTTCATAATTTAGAACTTTATTAAGTATGTATATAATACTAAAATGTTAATTCACTCACTAAAAATTATGTATTGATAACTTGCTATGTGCTCAGAACTGTTCTAGGCAGTGAAGATTTAGCAGTGAACAAAGTCCTGCCTTCATTGAGCTTATATCTAATGAGAGAGACCTAAATAAAAATCATAATTAATCAAATAAATTTTGGTTTGTTAGAAGGTGATAAATGCTATGAATAAAAAAGCAAAATAAGAAGAATGGAGCGCGCCAAGGATAAAGGTTCGCGGTTGTAAATAGGGCAGTCAGGGCTGACCTCAAACAGAAAAGGACATTTCAACAAAGGCATGAAGGAAGTGGAGGTAACAGCCTTGTAGGCATCTGGGGACTGAGAATCCTGCACAGAGAGGACAGTCAACGCAATGTCAGTCTTTAAGTGAGAACATTCCTGATGTTTTTGCCAAACAGCAAGAAAGCCTGGGTGGCTGGGATGGAGTGAATGAGGCGGAGAATAAAAAGAGAGGAAAAACCGGAGATAACTGGGGGAGGATTATGCACATTCTTGTATAGACCCTGGAAGGCCTTTGCCTTTTTGCAAAGCACGGCAGGGGGGCCACCGCAGGCTCTGAGTGGAGAAGTGACGTGATGTGAGTCATGATTTATCATTAACTCTCTATCTGCTGCATAGAGAACAGAGTGGGGGCAGGGAAGGAGGCAAGGGTGCAGGAGGCCAGTTAAAGAGATTTTTGCAGGAATCGACGGGGAGCGTGATGCTGCCTGCGACAATCGACAATCGTAGCAGGGAAGGTGAAGAGGCGTGGTCAGCTTCCAGCACATGCTCTAGTCGATGCCTGTTAGATGATTAAATTATACACCAAACCGTGGAAGAATTATCTAAAAACAGATAATAGAAAGCACCAAGGAAGTAAAATAGCTTCCAGTCTTAAACACGCCATATTTCTATTCTTGAACAATTTAGTAATAATAATATCTTTGGCAACTATGTTTAGGTTCTGAGATCATATTGGAAAAGAATCCTTATTTTAAATTTACAATAACAGAATCCGTTCAAAAACATTATTTGACACATTGAGAATAAACCCTCTCCTGATAAAAAACGACAATAGTAAAGTTGGAACAGTACTAAGTCTGTATTTTTGTTACTGTAACACTGTACGTGTCCTTTCATGGCCGAAAGAATGGCTCCCTCCCTCTCTCAGAAAATCTCTGAACAGGAGGATAAGCGCTTTGGGCTTTTGGAGAAAATCACTGTGGTGGATCGAATAACTTAAATAAACAACCCTAACAATTATTCTCTACTTACAGATGGGAAAACGTGGCCTGAGGTTATGAACATTTCTAGAACAGACCATGACTACGTCAGGACCAGACCATACATGCTGTGTCTGGTGTTATTTGGTCTAAAGATCTTTCTCAGCAATGGCCCAAGATTTATGGTGAAATATTTCTTCCACTGAAGACAAATTTTTAATTCAAAGGAAAATCTTTCCTCTACTGATGCCTTGTCAAGATTTGACACAAAGTGTTAAGAGAGTCACCTGTTCTTTCTCTATTTCTTTCACATTAACTGCTAAACTTCCCCGTAGCCTCTTCATCTGGCCCCAGTCCGTCTCAGAGAAGCTGAGCTTCCACTGGTCTACTTCTCTCCACTAGGTATTTATATGTGTTACTTACTGTGTGGGTTTTAGTATAATATTCCTATTGGGAGGGATCTCTATATATCACTAGTGTAGATTGTGAGTTCCTAGGGACAGACATCGTATAGTCACTCAACAAACATTTATTGAGTATGTAATATGTCAGGTACGGAGCCAGGGACTGAAAAAATGTTAAATGGGAAACAATATCTGCCCTAGAGGAACCACGGCCTGGTGGCTATTGTCATATTCACCTCTGTGTCCCTGACACCTATGTGTGGTGGAGGCCAGGGGAAGGAGCAGAAAGGGAGAGGGCAGTGACTAATGTCACGTTTGCTGTGTGCCAGACACGTTCTGTAGCAACAGTAAATTTCACAACCTCCTGCTGTCCTCATTTCTCCCAGTGACTGGTCTGAGAATTAATAAAAGCAGATTGTTAATAAAAAGCAAAACTGAGATTCAAAGTCAAGTCTGTCTGACTCCAAAATCAAAAAATTTTTCACTAATTGGGCCTAATAGGTTCTTAATACCCAAGTTTGTTAGAAGGAAAACTTAAAAAAATGAACAAACAAAAAGACTTTTTTTGCTGATTCATTATTTACTCATCTGATAATTGAAGTCTCTTCTCGATTATCCACTTTATTCACATCAGCTTTTAATTCGTCACTTTTGTACTCAGTGTGATTGCTGCTGTCTCCTGTCTCTGTCCAGAAGTTGGATATTCAGAAACGTAATCCATCGCAAGTTCTATTTCAACGTTAACCTGAGCACGCATATTTAGGAAGATTAAATAAATGTAAAATGAAGACAGTTAACTAAACGTCAGTACTGAAGACTGTTCTGCTTCTCAGAAAGCATTAATATATGGCAAGTTCTGTGATGCGAGGAAAAATGCTAGAGCCTACATCGACAATTCAAAATCTTTAAAGGTAAACGAAATGGTGTGTTTTTCCCCCCAACAGTAAGGCATTAAATAATTCATATCAGGCCATTTGAGCTTGGCCCACATGGGGATGGCAAGTAGCAGAGGAGTCAGGGAGGTGACATCTCCGAGGGGCAATTGGAAGACGAGCCTTAGGGCAACCAGAAGAAAAGCACAAACACACCCCCAACAGCACACTGGCTGCCTGCGAGAGTCGTCAGTGACAACATCAACACTGAATGTCTTGCCCACCCTGGGATGGAGTGAAGCCGACTGTCTTTGTTTTACAGAGGGTAGACTGAGTCACAAGGCAAGGCACAGGTCCCAGTTACAAAGCTGTGACCAAGACCATCTCGTTGACGTTCAGTCTAGACCCATTTTCCTCTAGAGCACGTAACCTTCCTGGATTGTTTTATTAAACTAATTATCATTCAAGCTCTTCATGCTGGCTGACTTCAGATTTTAAATATAGATAACCTTTAATAACAAGGGTGAATGGTTTTAATTACCAAAAGCTAACCCTCGGAGTATTGTGCTAGCAAAAGAATGCTTCACAATATCTTGATCTGTAAGGAAATAGGAAAAATGTCTTCATCTTTATCCTGCTCTCTAGAACCCTGAACACCATTTCCAGCAGTTCAGAATTGACCACAGATGACTTTTATTGATGTTATTGGTTGGATCCAGGGATAGCACTGTACCTTCTGATAGTTTTCTTCACCAGAACCACCATGCGGACTCTACAGCTTTCTGCTCTGTCAAAATGAGTTTATGCTTAGTGGCAGCCATTAAAACTCATAAATAAACATAAAGCGATGATATTAAAACGTAATTTGTATTATATAACCCAAAAAATAAAAATCCCTGTATTCTTCAGGTAGGTCATTTCATGAGTGTTAGAATAAGAGTATCTCTTAAAGGAATACTAATGTGAGGTCGGTGTCCACGAGCAGGATCTGTACTACCTCATATTAATATTTAGGGGAGTTTGTATTTTCAGTGGGAATAGTATTTACCATTGCTAAAGTTAAAAGAAATTCCATCCATTGTAGATTTTTTTCCAAAAGAATTGCTGAAATCTTTCCTTCTCTAAAAATAGAAAAACAGACTACTTAGTATCAAAGGGGGATTTCTCCTGTAAACTCCCAAGTTTAACTTAATTCGGTGGAGAAAGTTTTTTGATACACTTACAGCTGAAAAATATCATTAAATGAAACAAAATGTATCATGGAAGAAGATACATTTCAATGAAATAAGAATATACCTCTATAGAGGTAAACGACTAGGAAATTTGACTCCATTGAAATTAAATGTACTAGTGTACAAACATCTTAACTACAAAGAGAAAAAGTATCAGAAGTTGCTTACTTTCAAGACAGGTCCTAAATCAGGTTCTTGGCTTTTGTTTAGTTTTGTGTATATACGCACTTTTTTTTTTTTTTTAGACAGACTCTCACTCTGTTGCCCTGAGTAGAGTGCCATGGCATCAGCCTAGCTCACAGCAACCTTGAACTCTTGAGTTCAAGCCATCTTCCTGCCTCAGCACCCCAAGGAGCTGGGACTAGAGGCATGTGCCATGATGTCCCAGTAATTTTTCTATTTTTAGTAGAGACAGTGTCTCGCTCTTGCTCAAGCTGGTCTTCAACTCCTGAGCTCAAGGGATCCTCCAGCCTTGGCCTCCCAGAGTGCTAGGATTACAGGTGTGAGCCACCATGCCTGGCCAATACTCACTTTTTTAAGTGGCCAGTGGTATAATTAACTGTATCATTGTCAATAATTTCTGTTCTAACCCCTTTCCCTTCAATTCATAATGAACACTTTCAGCAGGTTTTGCTGGCCTTTGTTATCATGGATGACATTGTCTTAAATTTCAGGGTGTTTAAAAGAGAAGGCACTCAGAGCAAAGGTCAAAACTCAGTCTGCCACTTGCTGGATGTTTTGACCCTCCATTCCCTGTGTCTCAACTTCCCCAGCCTTATTTTATTCTAGGATTGTAATTGGACCAATTTTATAGGTTACGGTTAGGATTAAATGATGTGAGACACATCAAGCCCTTACTACACATACTCGGCACTCAATAAAGAGCATCGATTATTAACGCAACCAAACCCACACCACGATGTGTCTCTACTGAGACTCACTACGTGGTTACAGATTCTATGCGACCTTCCACCCCAGGGGTTTATAGAGGTTTTAGATAAGCTGATAAAAATCACCATTTATAGTTTTAGTTTTTTGGGTTTTTCCTTTTTTTTTAGAGAGTCGATGGTTAATTCAACATTTTCTGGTACTGATGTTTATGACTCAAGAAACGGGAGGCTCCTGGACGTCCCCAATCCCTTCTGTCTGCAACAAGCCCCCATGGGCTTACAGTCCTCCTCATCAGCAAATCAAACCGTAGGGTTAAAAGCCCCTGCTCTAGGATCAGAATTCAGTCCGCCGCTTTGAAACACTATAATGACTCTTTGAAATTCAGGACTCTGAACCCTCTCTGTCAGTCTGAACTTGTCCTTGCTTTGGCAGAGAACATTTGCTGCCCCCCAGAAAATCAAGAGTCCCATCAGCCCCTTTATTCTGAAACTTTTAGCTCATCTTCTTCTCGACATCTGCCCTTCAGAGTACAATAGGATTTTTCCTCTGCAAAACCAGAAGTTCAAGTACAATATTTTTCCTCAAATGAAAAAGCCGTTTTTCTGAGTGTTATTAATAATAAATTTAGCCAACATTCTTGATGCAGTAGGTGCAGCCTTCAGGCAACCTCCAAATGGCATATTTCTGATCCTGATACAAAGTGTTCCTATGTTGGCTGTGACAGGTGTCCGTAGAGAGGAGAGGGGAAACCGAAAGGGGTTAGTAACCGATTCTAGCCTGGATTCTTGGAATATGAGTCCGCAGGCAGGCACAGCAGGGAGGCCCAACTCCACGAATGTTTCTGGAGAATTGCAAGCCCCTTGGCACAGGTGACAAGCAGACCACCATGAAGACATGGGGCCACCGTGGCAGACACACACCAGGTGATAGAGAGTCTGACGTGTCGTAACAGGAAATTCAAACTTTATTAAGGAAAGATATCCTTCCAAACGTGGCTGCCATTAAAACCACCTGAGAAACCCTTTTTTTAAAAAAAAATAGCATTTCTCAAGTTTCATTCCAGACCTATTAAATCAGAATATTTACAGGGAAGTTTGTAAATATTTTGAAATAATATTTCAAATTAATTCACATTAATTAATAGGCTAATTTTGAAAGCCCTGTAATGGAATTTCATAGTGCATGTGAATTTTGTGGAAATATACAGGAACCTAACTAGGTGGTAAGTAGTCGTCATGTGTTTTATATCTTTCAGCATTTATATATTAGAGTATAATTATTCTATATTTATTTGTACTTTTTTGGTACTCTTTTGATGATTTCCAAATCTTAAGTCTTTATCACAAGTTCATGTCTTATTTGTGTCTATATATATGCACACACCTTGTATGTGCACAAGAAGACCTGCTCTTCCTTATGATAAATGAGACTGATATGAAGTAGAGAATGGAGAAAGGAAACTGACACAAAGAAAAAAGACCAACATAAAACAGAGAATGTAATCAGGTATTATATACCCTGACACTGGTGTCTCAGTCCAATGCAGGGAGAAGTAGCCCTGGTACGATCCTTATGACGTGCTGCCGGAGTGTGCTTAAGCGAAAGGGTCACAGTCCAAAGAGGGCTCTAGAATCTACTTCTACATTAAAGAGATGGACCTTATCCTAGATGATTAAGCCAGTTGGGATTGGAATTTCCCGTATATTCAGAAGCTCAGAAATAAGACAATGCACATAAAACCTATCATCTCTCTTCTGCACTCTGGAGCTCCCATCAGTCATGAAGCCCTCAGAATTTGTGTCGCACGTGTCTTTCTCAGGCCTCTGCAGCTCAGCTAATTCAGGTCTTTGTCTTCTCTCACTTAGACCCAGCCTCTTCCTCCTGTAATCTTCCTTGCATTATACTGGCACCTGGAAACATGTGGCTGCTAGGATCATTTCCAAAATTTAAGGAATCCTATTGTTTTTATACTTAAAACCTTTTAATCACTCCAAACTAGTTTTTAGAACAAGTCCAAATTTTTTAAGCCTGCAGAGAAGGCCGTGCTAGGCTGTGGCCAGTATTTCGCGAACCCTGATGACTCAATAAGAAATAGCCACCTACAGAACATCGTCAGGCTTCAGTGGGGATGGCTGCACAAGGGAGTACACGAGTCCTTGAGCGGTTCCTCCCTAAGCCAGGTTAGGAAAGCCGGCGGCCTCCACACTTCCTCTGTTGCTGCGATTTTTCACCCCGTAGCCCGCACTGGCCGTCAGTGTTGGCTATGTCTGGGATCGGAGGACACTTACTCACTTGCTCTCTCATCTCATGTATTCTTTGTGTGAATTACTTGCTGATAAAGTAAATTTAAGTAAAAGCAAATTTGAACATGTTCTGAGTCGTGATGCCATTAATCATCAAACCCAGACTAGTCCTATCTAGTCTGGTCAAAGATCCGTAATGACCCAGAGTCCACTTCCTGGGTCCACAGCTTCTTTTCCTTCCAAGTCTACACAGCACTGTAGTCCGGGCACTCAAAACCATGTGCGGTTTCCGCAAAACACAACATTCGTGCGAGCCTCCCTGCTTTGTTCGTACGACCCCCATCTTCATCCAAGTATAACTCATCCTCTAGGACTCCACTCGGGCATAGGCTTTCCAAGAAGACTTCACAGGTGCTGCCCTTCTGCTCCAGACGGGCCTCCGCCCAGTCTATTCCCACAGCTGCCATAGCGCTGATCACACGCTGTCGAAGGCCTCTCCTTGTTGGAATCCCTCACTATACTCCAACATCCTTGAGAGTGGAATATACTTAATTCACCTTCACGTGTCCATGCCTAACATTTGCCTGACATATTTCCATGCTCAATGATTGTCTATTGAACTGAATTGTAAATAATTTTTCTGAGTGGGAGTGAATACACTCACAAAGTCAAGTATTAGTGCTCCCTGCTGAGATATGTACACGGTAGCAATTTCCTCCCAAAAGAGATACTGCTACCAAAAGGAGCAAGATTCTATTTTTATTCCCATTCAACTCTCCCTGTCAACAAAATCTCTGTGGAAGGTTCATAATCTAATGATGGCGATAACAAGAACTACTACTATTTATCGAGGATTTATTATGTCAAGGCTAAGAATTCTAGACACATATTTTTTAAATCTCCCAACAGTACTGACACACAAATATTGTTATGATTCCCATTTTGCATGTGTGAAGCACAGAGAGAGTATTTGCCCCAACCACACAGCCACCGCGTCCACATGACGTGCTCTAGACATCGGTCAGGGAATTTTCCGCTACCATGCGGAGATGACAACACTGACTGCAAAGTAGCTCTTCAAGTCACGTTCAGACTTTAGTGGAGAAACATTACTGTATATGCTGCCTGTGCCATCCCAAAGCCTTTTATGGGTTACTGTTGTAGCATCTTTATTTGTGCCTACACTGGACACTTCTTGAAGGCAGGAAGTACTTGTGAGCCACTGTGTTCCCCACTGGACTTAACACAATTGTGAGCACACAGAGTCTTGAGATGTACTTGTTGGCTAATTGCTTATTTGGAGATTTTCAGTAGAGGTCTCAGGTACATCCTTTATGTCTCTCCTTATGGAAACATGCATATCACCTTTATTCAATGAAGCGTGCGGCACATTTTCCCTTTCAATTTTTCGCTTATACCTTTGCCTTCCATGCGGTTCCCTGGGCGTGTGTAGCAGGCAACATACTAGACGTTCCGTCTGCACCTTGCATCTGGGCTTGAGCAGGGTCATTCCTCTCAGAGAAGAAAGGATTTTTCCAACTAAGACTTGAACAAATTACCAACATATTTTACATAAGCCACTAAAACTGTGCTATACTTTACTGTTCTTAGCCACTTTTGTCCTGGATAAATTTTACAATGCTGCAAAATATTGCTTGTTTCTAATATTCTAACCAAGTAGTCTCCATTCTGTAGAGCTTATACCTAAAAATCACAAAGCTGTAAAACAGTGCTAACAACTTATCTAGGTCTCATAAATCTTTGGAGACACCAAAAGAAAAATAATAATAATAAGAGCAGGTAATTTTTTAACCTGCTTCTTTAATGAAGCATGTTCTAATTTTATTCCAAGCTGTACAAATACCCTCCTTCCTGAGACTCATTCACCCATGGCTAACATTATACCTAATTGCAGATACTAAAGAACATTCAAATCCTTGTGGATCTTGTTATGGTCCCAAGTAAATCATATGAGTTCAATTTGTGTTACAGGAGAGTTCTATAATATTCTTTTCTGTTTTGTGTTGAAAAAGAAAATGGCTTTTGCATGTTTTGGTGTGTAATTTCTGATGTTTGCCCCATTCAAATTATGAGGTTCCATTCTGACTAGTTTCCATAAATAATAAAGCCAAATCATATTTGCTCCAAGACAAAGAGTTATTCTAAGTAGAAGACACACTACAATCTAGATCTATGATCACATTCATCTGTCAGGATTCATTTAAACAATGCAAAATAAGCTTTGCATTTTATATGAGTCTTTGGAGAAAAATAAAATTTAACCCTTGTTCTTTTCTTACATATACTAGACATCTCACTGCTGGTTAACCAGGACAAATCACAAACCTTATTAAGTAATTTGCATATAACATTATTAAGATACTATAATTAAAAGCGCTTATTATGTGCCATTGGATAGGCCAACTAAGCTTTCTCTGCTTTGTTTTTCTCATCTGTAAAATTAGATATTGAATCAGTCTGTAAAAGTAGCACTCTAGTGATTCTAGTTAGAACTCAAAAGCAAATGGATATTCAAGATGTAAAAAGGAAGCCGTCCAATAGCAAAGGTTTCTTTGGAGAATCAGTGTCGTATAATGGAAAGAGCACAGATTTTTGTAGCTTGACTATATGAATTTAATACCGAAAAATGAAATTTACTAGCAATATGATCTTGACCTCACCTGTAAAATGAGGAAATAAACCATTTATCCTGCATGAAGGTCATAGGGTTTTAAAAACAGGCTGGCACATAACATAATAGATGTGCAATAGTTGTAGATCTCCGGGGCATGGTAGGGCACCTTCTCCATCACGCCCTCCTTCCTTCGCACCTTCACCCACGGCCGCAGAGTGCTTTTGCACATACTAGTTCGCAGATGCTGTGAGATGAGGAGTGATGGATATTAGTAACAGAATGGTACATTCCTGCTCTAGATGTCCCTCCCGTGGCTTGCAAAGAGCCCGAGTGAACCCTCGCTGAGCATGAGTAACCACACCGTGAGGGGCTAGAGGTGAAGTCATGATAATAGTCTTCTGGCTGTGATCTCCCAGGTCAACTTTCACCCATTGGCTTTGACCTCTTAAATACGATCCAAGAAGTAGAGAAATAAAACGGGAAGGAGGGGAGAAGACTAACAGAGGTAAAGGACCTCCGTGACCGCATCTGAGGCCACTTTTGCTTGATTCGTGAGCTGCTAGCAATTATTAAAACAAAGTTTTACACCATTCCCGCGAATTTAAGTATGTATGTGATTTTCTGCCAGTAAGACTGTGCTTCTTCTCTGATGGATGAACAAACAGACCTTCCTCGGTGTGAACAGTGACCTGTAGTTACCAGTTGCAAAGGAAAGAAGGGTGGGAGTTTACTTGTGATGGTCTTAGCCTGACCATCTAAAGAACCAGTCATCTCTCATGCAGAGGAAAATGAAAAATGGCCTATAATTCTTATAAATTTGCTCTATATGTTGTTTTAATTTACATTTATTTATTTATTGGGATAAGTCAGATCTTTAATGCTAAATAGCCAACTTGGCAGAATCACTTAGAGGTTTAGCAGGTAACTAAGACTTACCATGGCCAAAGATTTTCCTGATGGTCGTGGATTTTCCTTCCCCACCAAACCTCCCTGCCACTAGTGCTCCCTATCCCATTGCTCAAAGGAAAAAAATACATAATTATTTCTTATAACTCTCTTATAACTCTCTTTCCCTCACACCCTACATCCAACCCAACAGAAGCTCTGTCCACCTTACTTCTAAAATGTATCCCAGATCTTGCATGTCTCTCCACATACGCTCCTTCCAGTGTCATTCGAACCCTGCACTCGGGCCCTGCTCTATACTCCATGTCTCAGTCCCTTTCCGATTTGTGCTACCATAAGAGCCTCCCACAGACCGGGCAACTTATAATGAACAGAAACATATCGGCCCCCAGTTCTGGAGGCTGGGCGGTCTCATACCGAGTGCGAGCATTTGGCAAAGGCCTTCTGTCTGCATCGCCACTGGCTGAAGGACAAAGGGAACACGAGAGGGGTCTGGACTTGTCCTTCCAGAGCAGTATTAATCCCACTGTGGGGGTGGAGCCCTCAAGGCCTAACCACCTCTTAGCAGTCCCACCTCTTAATAATGTTATGACGTCAATTAAATTTCGACATGCGTTTCGAAGGGGACAAAACTTCAAACCATAGCACTCCACATAAGAATCATCTCTTTACACTATAAATCACATCATGCTGCTCCTAGTTTATAACATTTCAATGGCTTCCGATCAAAATGAAAATAAAAATGAGGCTTGTTACCCTAGCCCGCAAAGCCTTGGCATCTGCTCTCTTCTTCCTCACTCACCTCAACCCCTCCATTCTCCTCCCTCCCCACCCAGCTTGCAGGGACTTCTTTCTCATTCTTCAAAATGCCAAGTTCATTTCAACTTCAAGGCCTTTATATTAGTTCTTGACCTGACCGTAGGGCTGGCTTCATGGGTGTGTGATCTGTGCAGTCACAGAAGGGCCCTGGGCTCAGAAGGGCTGCACACTTGGTTTAATGCTCTGCTGCTGCTGTCTTGAAATTGTTAAAAATTAAAAAAAAAAAAATTATCTTTTAACTTGCGTTTTGTAAGTGGAGTCCAATGGGAGAGCAGAGCACACGGGAGTACATGCAAGATGTCCATCATTTCTTGCTGGCCCATTTGCATACAGCATTTGCAATGCCCCAGAAGCACAGAATTCTGGTGGACCTGCCACATGTGGGGGTGGCTTGAAGAGAGGACAAGGTCAGCACATGATGTCTGGAACTGGGTAGGAGGGACACTGCCAGCTCTCAGAGGTTGTGACATAGAAAGGGGCAATCACGTTCTAAGAAACACGAAGACCAAAGAACCCTATAATAGCCTTTCTTACTCGCATAACTTCCCAGCATTAAATAAGCACCTACACTGAAAATGCTGGCAGAGAAAGAAAGGGAAAGACAGGGTAACCCCCAGTTTAGGTACCTCTAGTATTTTCTTACCCGTAGCGAGCTGGAGGTAGAGAGAGCTGATCAAATGTGCATCTATCCAGAACAAAATAAAAACAGTGGAGTCAATTTTGTACAATGTTTCCACTGTCCTGGTAAAAATGAAATACCTACGTGTGCACAAGCTATGAAATTAAAAATTGTGTAATTTTTGTGATGTCCCGTATGAGTTAAATGCTCTTACTTTTGCATTTAAAACTGGCACTCTACAAGATAAAGATACATGGTAACATTCATGCTGATAATTTGAAATTTTATTTTTCTCTGCTTAGAATGACATTAAATAGAAAATAAAAAAAAAACACCATGATGAGTCAAGAAGAAGACCATAGAAGAAAGAGGAAAGCTTAATAAGTTAGTACCTTTAATAGCATCTTTTTTCCTGTTTTTGGAAAAAGGCTCCTCACATTTTCATTTCGCACTGGGCCCTGCGAATTATATCGCCAGTTCTGCGTGTATGGGATGTTCTTTCTTTGCCCCCAACTTCTCAAAGCTGCCTCCTCATGTAATTTGCAGCTCTGCTCAACGACCATCTTCTTTGCGGACCCACCCTTCGCCCAGCAATGTACAGTTCTGTACGAATGCTTGTCTGCATGTTTCTAGCTGTCTGTCTGTGTCCTCCCTTGGGGAGATCAGAACTAAGAATTTCTTTTCACCACTTACCCTTAGAACTGAGAACAGTGGCTGACATTTATTAGGCATTCAGGAAATGTTTGTAGAATGAGGGAATTAATGAATGAAATGTGTCCTATTTAAGATAGACTCTTTTAAAGTTACAGTGTAATTGTTTTAAATGACAGCACTTTTGCTGTTTAAAAAATTTGAAAGGACAAAAAAAAAATCAATTAATCTTGAACCATAGACAACCACAGATTAGTTCGGAAGTTGGCAATATATAATTTTCAGCATATTTTTATGTAATGTGGTTATAAAAATAATGGTTATTGCAATAATATTTTTCTGCTGCCAGTCTATTACATATTTTTAAATAATGTCATATTATTTTAATGTAACATAATATCATTTCCAATAATCTTTTGTTAAAATGCTCCCTAGGAATGACCAGCTATACGTTTCAGATGAAAACTGTGCCATGTTTTTTTAATTTTATTTTTAAATAATCTTTTCATAAAATATTTGGGATAGGTAAGGTTGATGGGCTTCATCTTGTATGTTGTGTTGCTAGACAGGAAATAGCTGCCTGAAAGATTATGGTAAACAGAATAAAAATCTTTTGCATTACTCCCTTGAAAAGACGTCCCCGGCTGATTAATGATGTCTCCAGTGGGTGCAGGAACGGGGTGTGGGACCCTGAATGCCGTGGATCTACCATCCCCATCCTGAGATACTCCCCTAAATGGAGATGGTATAAAGCTAACAGAATTTCAGATTGCCTGGTCTAATATAATAGTGTACATTCTTTGTGCTGCCAAGGCAACAAGTTTGCCTTAGGCAATACTGAAAATATTAATAACTATAAATGATAACAAGAAATCAAAATTCTGCAGAACATGAGATTATGTCACCCTGTGATTTGTTATGAAAGAGAATTTCTGTAGAGCCAAAACTATACAGCTAAACCTAATCATTGTAAATACTAAATATATCTTCATTTTAATAAGACGGGCTTTAACTTTTTGGAAGGAGGATATGAAGTTGATGTATTTAGGATATTTGGAATACAAAGGTAAAAACTAAATTTATATGCACTGTAAACGTACATATAAAAAAGAATATGATTATCTTTTATATGAAGGATTAGAATATAATCCAATAAAATCTTTGCAAAATGCTCTGGCTGTCAGAATTTATAACAAATTTTTTGCCATATCTGATTGTATTGTCTATACCAAAGATAGAATAGAACGGCTTTTTATTTTCCTAATGATCACTGAGCGCTCCATGACAATTATTTGGGGGTGGTCCTATAGACCATATTTCCGTTACTTCAAGGGGATGTTTATGATAGAATAATATATTCTAAGTAAGTAATAAAATAACATAGGTAGCCTATAAAAAGAGAATGTAAGGTAATGAGAATGTAAGTTACTACCAGTAAGTCCACACAGGTAAATTTTACAATCTAGATGAAATGGACCAATTTCTGGAGAAGCAAAGTTGGCTCAATATTCAAAAATCAATTAATGTACTCCATCGCATTAATGGCTAAAGAGAAATCACATAACTATATCAACAGGTAAAGAAAAAGCATTTTACAAAATTCAGGACAAACAATAAAATACCAATTTGTGATTTCATGGTAACAACTCTCACAAAACTAGGACGAGAGGGAAACTTCCCCCACAAGATCAGGAACAGGACGAGCATTTCCACTCTCACCACCCTTATTCAGCACACTACTAAAAGATCTAGCCAGTACAAAAAGGCAAGAAAAGGAATTAAAGGGCATACAGATCAAAAAAGATCTGTCTTTATTTGTCAATGACATGGAAATCCCAAGGAATCCACAAGAAGAAACTCCTAAACCTAATAAGTGAGTCCAGCAATGTCATGGGATACAGAATCAACATATAACAATTGTATTTCTATATAGTAACAATGTACACAGAAAATCAAAATTAAAAATATAAAGCCATTTATAATTGCTCAAAAAAAAATACTTGGGTGTAAATCTAACGAAACTTGTAAAGGACTTGAAATGCTGAAAACTACAAAATGCTGATGTAAAGAAATCAAAAAAGATCTATTAATAAACAGAGAGGCACAGCCTGCTCGTGGATTGGAAGACTCAACATAGTAAAGACGCCAATTGTCCCCTAAACTGATATAAAAGATTGACACAATTCCTGTCAACAGCTCAGCAAGAGATAGATTTAGACAAGATTATTTTAAAATTTATATACAAAAAGGTAAAGGAACCAGAATAACTAAAATAATTTTGAAATTATTATTTCAAAGAGAAATATAAGAATAATGTAGGAGGAATCAGTCTACCTGCTTTCAAGACTTATTAGTTAGAGTAATCAAGACTGAGTGGTATTGGCAAAAGGATAGACACACAGATTAATGGAACAGATGAGAAAACCCAGAAACAGACTCACAAAAGTACAGCTATTGTAGTCACAATAATGTCCCCCAAAGATATCCATGTCTAATCCCTGCAACCTGTGATTATATTAGGTTAGATGGCAAAAGGGACTTTGTAGGTGTGATTAAGCTGAAGTCTTGAAAGCATGGGATTATCCCGGATTATCTAGGGAGGACCAGGATAATCATAAGCGTTCTTATAAGTGAAAAAAGGAGGTAGGAGGTTTACAGTCAGAGAAAAATTTAAAGATGCTCTGCTCATGTCCCTGAAGATGGAGGAAGGGGCTGTCAGCCAAGGAATGCAGGCAGCCTCTAGGAGCTGGAAAAAGCAAGGGAAGAGTCTCCCCAAAAGCCTCCAGAAAGAATGCAGCCTCGCCAATACCTTGATTGAGCCCAGGGAGGTCCATTTTGTATTTTGGACCTTCAAAACCATCTGGAAATAATTTTATGTCGTCTTAAGCCACTAAGTTTGTGGTGATTTTTTACAGCAATACAAAAGTAATACAAGGGCCAACTGATTTTTCATAAAGATGCAAAAGAAATTCAATGGAGGTAAGACAGTCTTTTTAACAAATGGCGCTAGAGAAATTGGACATCTAAAGGAAAAAAAATTGAACCTCAACTTCAAACTCGCAATGTATACAAAAATGAAGTCAAAATAGATCACAGATTTAAGTGTAAAATGTAAAGCCATAAAATTTTTAGAACAAAATATTGGAGAAAATTCTCGGAAACAGGGCTTGACAAAGACTGCTCATATGTGACACCAAAAGCACAACATATAAAAGAAAAAAGATCAATAACTTGGGCTTCATCAAAACCAAAATCTTTTGCTTTGTGAAAGTCCTGTTAAGAGAATGAAAAGATAAGCTACAGACGAGGAGAAACGATATCTTCAAATTAGCAACCAGATATTGGGATATTTCCTCTCTGCCTCCCATTTCCCAGATGCTAAAACACAGCACTGACCTCCCTTGACGTAACAATATCACCACCTGGAAAGACAGAAAAGCAGACTGGGAAATGTAGTTGATGGGTCTTTACAAAATCATCCATTTTTAGATCTTTCATACTCAAACACCACTTAGTAATGCTTGCCCTAGAATTTGGAACAAATCTGTCAAATATGTTCCTACTCATATACAAGGCCATTCGAGAAGGCTGCAGGTATTAATCCAAGACAAGACTTTACTGCATGGACTTTATTGCCACATTTATTGTTATCTCATTATCAAGCCAGATAATGCAACTGAGTAGAAAAGCCCATTTGTATGTTGAGTTGAAGAAAAATTCCCAATGCAGAGTTCTCCCCATGCCGTACTTGCTTGTCTTAGATATCCCAGGATGCATCCAAATATTTTAGGAGATCATCATCAAATGTCACATTCTTAAAAAACAAAAATTACATTAAGTTACTTCAGTATTTATAAATGCGTTGTTATACATTTAAAATTTTGTATGAAGGAATGACCATGGAGTATCAAAATTCCAAAAATATCATGGAGCCTTGAGATACAGACACACACACACACACACACACACACACACACACACACACACAGATACCAAGTTATTCATAGACAGATATTCATGTCGAGTGAAGTTGATAAATACATATATATGTCAATATGTCAATCATTTAAAAATACGTCATATTCCCAAGAAATATCATACACATTTACAATGATTTGCCATGATAATGCATCATCACTAACATATTTGTTGATAATATATATCATGGTTACATTTCTCAACTTTTTTGAGAAAAATTAAAAAGAAAAGAGTAGTTCTCAGAGAATTTTAGATTTGGAGCAAACATAACTTCTAAGGGAAAAATACTGAACATTGTATTCTTCACTTACTCCCAGGGGCTGCCATGAGGCACTTTCAGATCCTCATTAAAATTGCATTTGAGAAAAAGGCAGTCGCTCCCCTTGTATCGTAACGGATTTAATACCTACAGCGGTTTGTTGCTCCATTGTTCTCTACCAGCTCAGGAATGGCAGTTTTCGTTGCAAACACAGCCAGTGGATTTGATTCTAAGCTGATAGGTAAGAGTACCAGAAAGAATCAGAAGTCTTAAAAAGTAAGATGACATAGAAAATTATGGATCCTTCTTGAATCAATCAGTAGAGGCTATTTTTTTTTTCTTGCACTGTTTATTGGGAAAAATGGAATTGTAAAAGATATAAAGCATTATATCTCTGCTTGGGGAACAAATTTTACTATTGATTCATCTCACACACTAGTTACCAATTTAAATATTAAGAAACATTTCTTCGGTAAAGTGGTTATTAGCCAAAAGACAAAACTTTCTCAATGGCATGTGATATGGTATCTTCCCAGACTTAGGATGCTGAAACCCAATGGCTCCCACGGTGGTGAGCAGCACATTCTCATAATCTTCTAAAGGGCATTTATCATTCAACATGGGGACTGTTCCCTTCTCTGTCCAAAGGCATGTTAGAGTTTGGGAGGTGGTGGCTGTTTTGAAGAAAACCTTTTCAGGAGATTCTAACGGCCCCCCGTCTTCATTGAAGAAAAACTAATTTCTTAATTTACTTCTTAATTTTAAGAAATTAAGAACTCTTTTGATCATTTAGTGCACAGGTCCACAAATTTGGTAATTTGTACATCCAAATTACTCAGGCACACAAAAAGTGCAGATCCTTGGTTCCACTCCCAGGGATTTGGGTTCCCTTGCCTTGAAGAAGCTACATGTCACAAAACACCCCTACGCTCTCAATGGTTTGATGCAGCTAGGCTAGGGAGTATGATTTGATAACTACCAATCACTGGTCAGTGGTTTCTAAACCTGGAAGACCATCAGAATTACCCAGGATATTTTTAAAAATACTAATTTTTTTGCTCCATACCTCGAGATTTAAATTATGTTAACCTGGTTGAGTGTAGGAAATTGTATGTGGCTGTTATTTCTATCTTTTAGTTCTCCATGTCATTTTGACATGCAGCTGAGTTTGGAAGCCACTGCCTAGGAGCCCCAGTGAATACATCGGGTAAGATATATTTCAGTCCTGTTACACCCTCTACATTCTCTTTACAATAAAGGTGCTTAAAGGACATGTATTGAGTACCTACCATGTGCCAGGCACGGAGCTAGTAGAATACAGAGAGTGGCTTTGGAGACAGTCAGAGTGTAGACCAGTAGCCAGTGCTCAAACAATTATGATAGATAGAGATTCTCACTTCTTTTTTCCAGTCGGTACCACTATTTTCTACAGAATATGCCAAGTACAAAAAAATGTACATCAGGCAGAGAGAATATGGCCTCACATATAAAATCATTTATCCATATTTTCCAACATTTGCTTTCAGATTCCTCCTTCTCCAGAAATGCTCATACTCCAAGGGGATGCGTGAAGTGAGAGATCTGCCATGCTGACTTGCTTTGCTCAGGTTCCTCTGATCATTTTCTCCTTTGGGCTTATTTTCCTACAAAATAAACCATCATAGGTTGCCATAGTTTACGAATTTGCTCTTTTTGTAATTGATCCTATTTCTTGATAGAATCTAAAACATTTGAAAGAGATGAAAAAAAAAAATCACCTGAATCTCAATGTATTAATAATACCGGGTGAAAACAACAGAGCGTGGGATTCCCCTCCTCTACTAAGCCCGCCGTAATCCTTGGTGATGTCAACGACCACAGTGAAGTCACCAAGCACTCACGCCCACCCATCTCCACTGCCCTCTCCTTCGCCATACGCTTTCATTGTCATCACCAATAACTAAAGTAGCACCTCTCAAGTCTTACTGGCAAGCCAGCACTGACTGCCATATGCTATTTTCTTGTTTATTATAAAATCCCACTCACTGTAACTCTTTAGCTCTGCTGACTCTTATTGCCTGACCCTTCCAATTTTTCCCATTCCATCTCATCCTTTTGTTGTGGCTTTATGTGCTATCTACCTGCTGAGGACTCCCCGATTTCTATGTTCGTTCAAATGTGAGGCTGCTGTGGGAGAACCTTCTTAAGATTCTGCAACGCCATTTTTTCCAGATGAAAGAAACTATTAGGCACTGGCTTAGCAATACCCTTTTGCAAAGGATCTCGCAGCCACACTCATGATTTGATATTTATCCACGGGCCTCATTTGATTGACAGTTTTTTACTAGCTAGGAGACGGAGGATGAAGAGCGGTTTGTTTTCTAACCCAGCGAGTCCTAGGATTTCTGCATGCCGCGTAGTTTCTGCTTGCAAACTGAATGGTCCCTTATCGCTCATTTCTCTCTCTTTGTCTCATCGTACACTACTAAGAGAAGCAGCCTGTCATGTTCAACATTCTGTCCATAGATCTCTTTTTCCAGACCTATAAGTTCGTTTGTTACTGCTATGGACTGAATGTTTGTGTCTCCCCAGGACGCCCCCCGCCCCCGCCAAAAAAAATCATATGTTGAAACTCTAAGGTCTGATTCGATGCTGTTGGAGGTGGGGCCTTTGGGAAATATTTAGGTCCTAAGAGTGGATCTCTCCTGAATGGGATCAGTGCCCTTCCAGAAGAGATATCAAAGGGATGATCTCCCTCTGCCGTGTGAGAATACAGCAGGAAGATGTCCATCCGCAAACCAGGAAGAAGGCCCCCTCCAGGAACCAAAGAAGCCAGCACCTTGATCTTAGACTTAGCCTTCAGAACTATAAGAAATAAATTTCTGTTTAAGGTATCTCCATATGGCTTTCCACAGAGGTTGCACTAGTTTGCAGTCCCACCAGCAGTGTATGAGTGTTCCTATCTCTCCGCATCCACGCCAACATTTATTGTTTTGGGACTTTTTGATAAAGGCCAGTCTCACTGGAGATAAGTGATATCTCATTGTGGTTTTGATTTGCATTTCCCTGATGATTAGAGATGTT